>JAMQGT020008118.1:0-12816 GCA_024447675.2 Pterophyllum scalare
AGCATGTCAGATTTTTTGTCAAATTATAGGAATCGGTCCATAATGAAAGTGCTGTCATACAGCTCTGAGACACCACAAATCACTTTCATGTAATTTTTCTTCTCTCAAATCTGTAATTTAGAATAACAAAATGTCTGTCATAACCCTATAATTAATGGGACAAAGAATGATTGCAAGGTTCCTAGGATACTTAAGCGTAGAATGGGAGGCAGAGCCTTCAGCTTTCAGGCCCCTCTTCTGTGGAACCAGCCACTCTCTCTATTTTTAAGATTAGGCTTAAAACTTTCCTTGTTTCTAAAGCTTATAGTTAGGGTTGGATCAGGTGACCCTGAAACAACCCTTAGCTATGCTGCAATAAGCCTAGGCTGTTGGGGGGTTCCTATGATGCACTGAGGGCCCCAACCAGCCGCAGCAGATGACTGCCCCTCCCATAGCCTGGTTCTGCCGGAGGTTTCTTTCTGTTAAAAGGGAGTTTTTCCTTCCCACTGTCGCCAAGGGCTTGCTCATAGGGGGTTGTTTTGACTGTTGGATTTTCTCTGTAATTATTGTAGGGTCTTTACCTTACAATATAAAGCACGTTGAGGCAACTGTTTGTTGTGATTTGGTGCTACATAAATAAAACTGAATTGAATTGAAGTGTCTTAAAGTTGGAATCTACAGTATATAATGCTGATTTTAATAAATACCCATCATTACATGGCAGTAACATCCGTGGTCACAGGTGTAAAAACCAAAGCATGCAGACTGCTTCTACAAACATTTTTAAAGAATGGGTCGCTCTCAGGAGCTCAGTGAAGCATGGCACTGTGATAAGATGCCACCTGTGCAACAAGTCCAGTCAGAACAGTGCATAGAGAGCTTCATGGAATGGGTTTACATGGCTGAGCAGCTGCATCCAAGCCTTCCATCACCAAGCACACTGAAAAACGAATGCAGTGGTGAAAAGCACACCTCCACTGGACTCTAGAGCAGTGGAGTCCTGACCTCAACCTGATAGAACACCTTTGGGATGAATTAGAGCTGAGACTGCGAGCCAGGCCTCGTCCAACATCAGCGTCTGACCTTACAAATGCACTTCTGAAAGAATGGTCAAAAATTCTCATAAACACTCCTAAACCTTGTGGAAAGCTTTCCCAGAAAAGTTGAAGTTGTTATGGCAGCAAAGGGTGGTTCGACATCATATTAAACCCTATGGATTAAGAATGGGATGCTACTCTATGTGCATGAAGGTAGATGAGTGAATACTGTTGGCGATATACTGGAACTACAACTCTGAAGTTAATTTTATGAAATGGTAGAACTCACAATTCAACAGCAAATAAGTGAAGGAGAGAGATAACGTCAAAGTTAAGAGAGAGTGGGCAACTACCCCACAGGAAAGAATGAAGAGGTGAGGGAAGACACATCCAGGCAGCAGACAGCGGTCAGCACTGATGATCAGAGAGAGACTATTGCTCTTTTAGTTAAATAATGAACATAAACTTACCACTATGGTGGAAAAGAAACAAAAAACTCACACGCGTAAGCGGACTTGTGCTACGGTACCTAAATGAAAGGCACTACACCTCTGTAGCAACTGTATTTTCAGCGTGCACCAAAACAGACAAATGAGTGCTGACTGTGTTAATACGTGCAGTTTGTGTCAAAGGGAAAGTCTTCCACTCTCCACTCTTAATATATAATTCTTTTATGAATACATCTGGCTTCCTGAATGGCTAGTTAACTAACAAACAAGCAGAAATGAAAGTCTGTATGTTTAATGATTTTGTGATTCAAGTCCACTGATTGCAGGTAAATGAATGCAAGCTGGAAGTCTTAAAATGGATTTAATTGGTGACTGATGGGACTTAGGAAAGTAAACGTTTGCAGTTGTCTTATGGCATGTGCTGTTTGCGGTTAACGTCATTGCCCTTGCTTTGATCTTGGTGTGGTTTTGTGTTTGTGGTGCTGGGACGGGCTGGGATGATTCGGCATAGTGTAGATCCATACCCTATAAAACTGAAAGACAATAACAGGGCACCGCACAACACGAAGGCACATTTTCCAGTGCATGATTTTGAGTCAGCTTTTTTAAGCCCATGAGATCAGCCTGTAATATACCAACTATATAATATCAGCTTCTTTCAGACCCACATGCCCAGATATACTGCAGCACGCCACATTAGTGAGAAATGCAGTGAGAGCATTTTGTTGAGTTGTTATTATAAAGCGCTGCATACTGTCTGCTAACCATGCGTTTCAATGATATTGTTAGCTGATACTCAGTCCAAATGGAATATTCTGTACCTTTTCATTTGCTTGTTATCCTGTTTAGTTTCATAAGCACTTTGTAATGGGAGCTTAATGGGAGCTTGGTGGTTCAGTCAGACCATATTCTCTGCCCCCAGTGCCAGCAATATGGCCCTTTACTGCATTGACTAGTTAGTTCAGTAGGATGGTCACCACCCTATCATTCTGTATCAACACTAGTATGCACTACACTGAATAAAAAAAAGACAGATGAGATTTGAGGAATGAGAGCTATGCATCACAATAAAAACAGCCACAAAGAATGTCTATTAATCAGTTAATTTATTACTTATACTTGACATACAGTCAGGTGAAAAGAACATTTTCACAGTAATCTATGCAAGGCTGTGAAAAAGAAGGACACCTTTGCTGCTTCCATAGGAATTCAGACAAGTAGCAGCCAGGAGCTGTTTATCAGCACCTGGCTGCTACCTTCTTCTAGGTCTGGAGCACTCAGGTGTGTGTTAACACAATGCCACAATCTTCCCAGGAGTGAATGTCCCAGTAAATTCACTCTAAGGTCAGATCGAGCAATCTTCAGGGAAAGAGCTACATCTCAGACTCTACAGGCCTCAAGGGCACCTTGTTTGGAAGGGTTGCCAGGAGAAAGCGTCTTCTTTCTAAAGAGAGCATGGCAGCACTGCTTAGGTTTGCAAATTTGCACAATCCTCAAGACTTATACATGGAATTCGTAATGTGGGAAGTGCAGCTGCAAGACCCCAGTACAGAGCAGGGCAGGGATCAATGGCAACAAATAGATTTAATTCTGATTGGATTATATAAAGCATTAAATGAGTGGCGGAGGGTTCTAAAGCAGCTTGTACGTGTGCAGTAATGGTGGGCAGGCTAAAACTGCTTAAACTGCACTTCCTACATGAGGTGTAGCAGGATGTAGAATCTGACAACCAGGTGATACTGGCTGGCAATGAAAATTGGTGATATGGACTAATGCTGTGCTTTAAGAGTTTATATATTATAGTTGTACCTTTTTTTTAATTTGAGTTCTTTTTTTGGGGGGGGGTAAGTGAATGCTTCTGGTCTTTTAATTGTGCAACATATTCTTCAGAGACTTTAGATACATTTTATTGGTGCAGCCTGATTATGCATTTCACTGGTTTAAAACTTACTGTTAGTCATCCTACTGCAGATGTCTAAACTGAGCAAGAAGCAGCTCCACAAAGAAAAGGTCTGAAATTGAAACAGCTGCACAAAAGTGTGTCTTTTTAGTCCACGTAGTCTGTGCAGTCACCTCAACCCCCAAACTGAGGATCACAGCCATGGTTGCTGTGACACTGAATCTCTTGTTCCTCACTCTGCTTCATCCGATGAGGGTATTTAGTCACCCTATAGGAGATTATTAGACAGTGAAAACACTTTTATTGAACCATTGCATGCACCATGGAAATCATGAATCATAGTCTCTCTCTCTGTGTGTGTGTGTGTGTGTGCCTAGATGTGGATGTGGGATGTGTGCCCACTCATTTCCTTACAGACACTGTGGGTGTGATGGTACAGCTAAACACAGGAGCAGAGGAAAATAAGCAAATTCTCTTAATGCTTTTGGTAATAATTCTTAAGTTTTCATAAACAGGTGTTTAATTTGCCGAAATAAAACGAACCGGCATCACAGATCTTAATAGAGTGTGGCACTGGCAACAGATGCCAAAACACCCTCTGAAACTCAGCTGGAGAGCCCGCAAAACCATCCTTCACAAGCCATGACATCATGTGATGAGGATGGAAAACAACATCCTTTACATGGCACACGCATGCAAGTATGATTGTGTCACAACAGTTTGTGTAGGACACGTTCTGATGAAGTAAACCTGACAGTCTGCAAATTTAATGGAAACATGTTATGGAAGAAGATGTCAGAAGTGTGCAGAAACTTCAGTGGAGCGATTAAGAGACTGAAAATTACACTGTTCTCTTCATTTTTATTTCCCAGTCTCAACCTGACAGGCTCAGCTCTGTGACGCATTGTGGGGTAATTGTTTTGTCAACTGCGTGTACGTAAACATATGATCCTTTCCTTCACTGTGGTCAGGAGGCACAGTCTTCACTGGCGTTTCTTTTGTAATCATTTGCATGTGAATAAAACTCTTCTGTAGATTCTCTTTGCTGTTTTAAACATGAGCAATTTCATGGAAAGGTAGTGGTCCTCGTTTTGTATAAGAGCAACACTACCTCATTTCTCCATCAAAATTACACTTGCATTTTTGCCTCACCCATGGGCAACACAGCACACTGCAAACACAGTATCATGATATTATTGTCATGCTCCTGGATCTTGGTCAGTTAAGTTCTCTTGTTGATAAATAATCTCCTTTGCATTTTCCCTGAGTGTTTCAGTTTTGAGTATTTAATTGTGTTATTGTATTTCCTCAGTGCGCCTACCTCCCAGTGTTGTGTCAAGTCTGCGTTTCTGTTTCCATGTTTATTGACTTCCTGTCTTTGCCATGAGATAGACCATGTGCTTTGTGTTTAGTCTTGCGCTGCCTTGTCTCCTAACTTGGATTCTGTGTACCTACGTCTCGTCTTCCCCAGCTGTGTCCTCGCTCCTGCATATTTAAGCCTTGTCGTGTCCCCGTCTATGGCTCCCTGCTCCCTGTGTGAGTTCTCCTGGTTTCTTGAGTCCTTGTTCCCAGTCTGTGTTTATTTAGCTAATTCTGAAGTTTGCCAGCAAACAAAGCTGAGTTTTAAGTTAATGTCCAGTTTCCTGAGTCCTGCATGGGGTCCGTTCTGCCTGCCAAACAGCGGGTCCTTGACAATTATAACACTGGAACCATGTTTTTTTCTTTATCCTCCTGGCGAATATGTTCTCTGTTTTATTAGCTCTGTTTCGGATAATACCCAGCTTTTTTCTATATCCAAGCAAAGCCAGCTTTATTTATATAGCACTTTAAAACAGCAGATGCTGACCAAAGTGCATTAAGAACACGATAAAAATACAAAAACATTTAAGAACCATTTAAAACATAAATAAATTGATAATTAAAATAAAAGACAACTCTTAGACTGTGGCCAATGAAAAGAGATGAGTTTTAAGAAGTGATTTAAATGGACAGTGAAGTGAATATGAAGGGCAGCCAATTCCACAGCTTAGGTGCTGCCACAGCAAAAGCTTCGACCCCTCTGAGCTTTCCTTGTGTCCTCGGCACATCCAGGAGCAGCTGATCAGCTGACCTGAGTGCACATGTCAGAGCTCAGAGACCATTTAATGACTTAAAAACAAATAAGAGAATTTTAAAATGAACTCTAAAATGAACACGGTGCCTACATACCTGTTTTAGCACACTCACCTCTAGTTCCCTTGGCACAAGAGCCACTTTGCATGTGTGCCATTTAGTCCTTGACATTAAGAATAAAGTAAGTTCTGTCAGAGCCTAAAGCTGTGAGCTTTAAAACCACAACAATGTTCTGCAAAATGCTAAAACGTATAGTTCAGGAGAATTGCTGAGCTGGCTGCTAATTTGCTGTGACACGGCTAACATTAACATAATCATTAGATCCACCGCTGGTGCTAAAACAGTTACTATAGAAGCCTTAATTAATAGTGTTCAATTAAGTCCTATTGTACTGCCCAATAAAACCAATGTCACCAATCGCAAATCTGCCTCAGGTTGCCTTATAGTTCAGTGTGGGCCAATACTTTTGACTGGTACTGTATATCAGAACGAATCATGGCTAGAAGATGAGCCTGGTGTCAAACAGTAAGTAAATAGGAGACCTTTCATGTGCCATAACTTGTTTTGGTGACGTGAGCACTGAATGTTTACTCAAAATGCACTTCCTGTATTATTTTTTTTTGCCACTGAATTATTGAAAAACAGATCAAACAACCAGGATACTGATGCTTGTTTCTGTCACTGTGTCATAGAAATTAAATTGGTGCAGTTTCATTCAACTGTGATAGAGCCCATGATGCTGAAGATCAAGTTTTGTGACAGAAAAAATAAAATAAAATCATGCGTGCTGAACAGAAATCATCAGCTTGATGTTGTGACACTTGGAGTGACTGTAAAAGTTATGAGGGCCCAGAAGGTCTGGAAAATGTGAGGCAAATTATGAAGCACCAAATTTCAACCTTCCCACATAGACTTTGGAGGCCTGTATGTGGGAAAATATTCATAAAAAGATGGTAAAATTTTACAAGGCTTAGTTAAATATCATAAAATTATTGTACAAAAACCCCCTCTCACTCATAGGGAGTCAGGTTTTTTTTTTTTAAAGATTTGACAGTATATCACACCATGTTTCCACAGACAGGGATATAAAAAACAAACAAAATCAGTTCCAACAGGAAATGAACTCAAGGAGGCACCACAGAGAATGAAGAACATAAAAAAAATTAGTTTTTTTTTCACCCATCATGTTTTCTCAGGGCAAGCCAATAAAATAATCTCTGCTGTTTATTTTGGGCAGGAACAGTCTTTCTGAGTGAGTCTGTGAACGTGAGCTCAGCATGCAGCAGAGGCAGGAACCATGAGCCAGTGCTGCTCAGAAGGTCCATCCTGTCTGAAACACATGGACGAGGCCCATCTAACTCTCCTGTAACATGCCATCCTTAAGACTGCATTAAAGAGAAGACATCAACCACATAGAAGGAAGATTTATTCTATTAGTGCATGAAAATGGACAGAAGTAGCGAAATAATAAGTTTAAACAGTCCTCCACAGAGTCCCCAAAGCCATGCAGTCAAGCATGAGATTTTTAAAGACACCTTTGCAAATCCTCAGATTGCTCTGTGTGACAATGAGCCTCATGCAAGAGCATTTCTGTTTTCTTAGACACCTGATGAGACTACAGCCGGCTTCTTCTGTAAGGATTTCTGAGAAAATGATTCCAAGTCAGATTCAGCAACTCTCATGAGCAACTTTGTTGAATTCCATCTGTTATGAGACGGTGTGCGGTCTAGAAACATCTTCAATAACATAAATGAGGCCACCAAAATCAACTTATAAACCCAGGAGAGCCGCTCCCTTTGAGAACAGCAGATGATGAGTTTCTACTCACCATTGAGAATGATTATTAATTTTTTTTTTCACCACACCTTTAAAGTTTGCATCTTGCTGCACTGATTAGTTTTACTCTTGTGGTCTGGTTTAGATATTTGCCCTGGATAGCGCTGCACTCCACATCCAGCACCAATGAGAGTCGAGTATGGGCACCTAACCAAAAGAAAGAAACAAACACAGATCCATGAAGTTGCCGGCTGAGCTCACTTCCACACTGTTCCAAGGCCATCGGTCCAGGCCTGTGCCTGTCACAAAACCAGATTTCAAAAGTGTGGGATCTGAAGGTGCTGAGCCAGTACTGCTATCAAGAATAAATGAAGTGCAAATGCAAAGTAAGCTGATATGAACAAGTGCAAGAGGGAAAAACTAAGGTTACAATCTCTGCAATCCAGTTAAAAAAAAAAATCATACAGCAAATTCTCACATATAAATATAAATTACATTTAATGTAGGCTTTTTACTTTTTTTTTTTATTGACCATTTTTCTTTGACTGTGTCACTGAAGCTAACACTTGATTAGTGTAACACAGCATAACGACTGGAAGCATGGGGCGGAAAGCAAAGCTTTTTCCAAAGCTACAACATGTCTACCCATAATATGACCCAGAGGTCGATGTGTAAAATATAAACAGAATGCAATGATTTACAAATCTCATAAACCCATATTTTATTCCCAAGAGAATAAATCCTGCATGTACCTTTATCATCGATGCCTTTCCAGAGGTGCAGGACTTTAAACCCTGTGCTGATAACAAGCCGGATGGTCCCTCTCCTCTTTAGTCCGGAGGGCAAGGCATTAGTATTTTCCAAAAAGAATTTCAAAATTTTATCCGTCTGTTCACAGAGTTTTCCACTTTGTCTCAGTCCATTTTAAATAAGCTTTGGAGAGGATGGTGGCATTTCTGGATCATTTGTGGATGGTACAGTGAACCACTGACAATCATTTCTGGACATGTTGTTGAGCCCATGCAGTGATTTCCACCCGTTTTCAATGCAGTGAGGGCTCAAAGATCACAGGCATGAGACTATAATCATAAAGAAACAAACCGGGAAATGTGTCGTACATAAACGAGGATACAAAACTGAAATGGAACTGAAACCCCTGCAGTGATCATAAACACAGGAATCAAAGCGTGACTGGAAACAGAGCAAAACTGAGAACAATAATGAAGCCAATCCCAGGACCCAAATATTAAACAAGAACACAAAACTCAAAGTTAACGGGAAACCCGGCCATGACAGTCTCTGACATACAGGGGAAAAATTTGAAAGCAGAAGCACATTAAACGGAGCAGGTTGTGTTGCAGTAGCTTTGCACGGCCTAATACAATCTTCACAACGCTATCTTGATGATTGCTGTGGCAAAAGAGGAAAATTTTCCCCTTAATGAAAGGAAAAAATATCAAGCATTTTATAGCGTTTCTTTTAAAAAGCTATGAATAGCATTTGCTTGTGAAATCTTTATTTCCTGTGGCAGTGCTCGTGTAAAAACACTTTATACGCGCTTACATACACAAGGTAGGTTAAAGTAAACACAAGAATGCAAGGACATTTAGAGGCTCCGAGCACACAAACATCGCGTTCATGCATTTTACGACTAAATCAGCAGATCCTTCGCATCTGCTTTGCCTCACTTCAAGAAACATTACTGCACAAAATAAATACAATTCCACAGACATTTGACTTTTAACAGTGTCCTCCAACCAGGCAGCTTGTATGTGCCAAATGTGAGCTCAACATTTTACAAGCCATGTGCGCAGAAGGGCCGCCGTGATGCTAGATTATACCATTAACACTTCTTCAACAGAGATATTGCTGAGATTAATGAAATAAATGCACCCAAAGTGGGAACATCTGTATCCTAAAGAAGTCAACATGGAAAAACAACAATACGCTAAAGTATCTGAATATGTTACTGGCCATTGATGACTTTGTGCTCTATTTCAAAACCAGCTGAAAGTAGGAAAAAGAAATTGTTTTTTTTTTTAACTTCTCTGAAGAACTTCTACAATTATCTGTAGAAGAAGAAATGTTCACATTGTCTATGGAAAATTCAGGTGATTAGTAAGAGAAAAGTTACCTCTTAACGACGACCTCGTGTGCCCCGATGGAAGCAGTGCCGAAGTAATTAAAACCACGGATGAAATGTGAAAATCTGTGACTCGGACGGGTCTCTCTGTTGTGTGCAGCAAGACGATTCACTCCAACACTAACACTAACCCCTCCAGCCTCCAAGTGGGGACTTTTTCACTGTTTAAAATGGGAAAAGATTCATTTCGTGCTCACAGACATGAATCAGCACGCGTGAGACCTCACAGATGAGAAACTGTGTTGAGGAGCACAAAAAATAATGTCTGGAAATTCATCTTCAGGAAATAAGCAAATCAACAGATTACAAACTGCCATGAGACCGCACTGAGAGGAGCCAGATTTTATGTAGCATATATAGAAAGAAATAAGCTGAAGGACTTTCTACTTTAAGACATCTGTTTTTTCATATTGTACATTTTATTTATTGAACTATGACCCATTCAACTTATTTAAGTTATTTCTTATGTGTTTAATTTTTGACTACTGCAACAAAAGAACATCCCAAATCTGGGATAAATAAATTGTACCTAATCTTATGGAAAAGGGGGAAAAAACTAAGTAAATGATATGATACTGTTCAGCTTTCATCCATCCACTTATGTTCATCCATCCACTTATGTTCATCCATCCACTTATGTTCATCCCATCCACTTATGTTCACTAATTATCAGGCTCGGTCTCGCTCTCTGTTTTACTCTTTATCTTTTTAAATAATGCGGTTCCATTTATGTTATTGAGCTACAGTGTCAGCATCGCGGGGTGGGGGGGTGAACAGCACTAACATAAAGAGGCCGATTAGAGGTGATTATCAGCGCTCTCACAGCAGGAAGATAAGGCAAAGCTTTTATGGATAACACTCCACAACCTAAATGTTGCTCAAGGAGCAGCAAATTGTGCATGTTTGGGACTGCTGCCAGTTCACACAAATTTAGTGTGCCAGTCATTATGAGACTGACACACAGACACACACACTGGACTAATACACTGCCCTGCTCTGGATACATCCTTTGCATCACATATTCACATCAACTATTTTAAGAAGGTCTATCGCTGATCTGTGACCTCAGTAACCTCATGACAGACACACCGTGTACAGTCTGTCAAACACAACAAATCTGTGCTTGTCTTTAGCTACAGCAGCACAGGCTTTTAGTTGAATGCTTTGGACTAAACAAGAGCCTGAATCCTGGCAGTCATGCCCTGAGTACTTTCTAAAGCACCACATCAAAAAGACAGAATTGGTCCTTAAATTGATCAAACCAAATTTACAGAAGTTGTAATATGGGATTTCTCTGCACGTGGTCACTGCAGGAGAAGCTGCGCAGCGAGGCATGCCTGATGACTGGTCCTTTATCGGCACAGATGCTGAAAATTATTGCAGAACTTGTGCGTTTCCAAATATTTGGAATTGAGCTCACGGCAGAGGAATGCTTCTGAATTTCCTCCCTAAAGCTCCGGCTTTCCTGCTTCAGTCTAGTTTAAAGGTAAAAACCACAGTGAACTGACGGCAAATGGGTTGTCCAACCACAGGGAAACCACTTGAATAGTTCCAAAAAGTATCAAAATTTCACTCATGTGGCACTCAGGCCTGGACAGACCATCTTTGCTAGAGGTTAAGGTATCTAGGACACCATGGTAGCTCAAATAAAACAGACAAATGTTGATTTTACATCCAAAAGAGGGAAGAAAAAAAAATGACCACAAAACTGCAGACGGACATTTTGCTGCCAGGGTACTTGCCAAACTCTTATGGTGAGAATAATTGCTTGAGAGAAGTAGGCAGAATGAATGAAATAAGGATAACGGCTGTGGTCATTATGTCGCATCTGTTCCCGGGGTTTACTTTCCATATCCTGAGACAAGACACTGCCAAGAATTAAACCATGAGCTGTGGGTACAGAAAAATAAATACAACTCTCACGAGGCAGTATATGAGTAGGGTACGTGGATCATCTCAGCTTGGCTAATTTCTATAAGACTCCAAGACTTTCTTCTAGAGTCAGGCGTCACCTCAGGCGCCACCCCGACTCACTTGCGGACATTTCATCTGCAAACATGTCGGTCATTTGTTAAATTAAAGGCCTCTGTGGCTATTCTATGGCTGCATTTTCGAGTTATTAGAATAGTTACAGGCATGAATCAGTTCCACTTCTGCTTTCTGTTACAAAAGCAGAAGATTTTAGGGTTTTTTTTCCTGTTCCTCCATCCAGTCAAGAACACCACCTGCTGCAAATCAGAGTTTTTATAGTAAAGAAAAAAGTTTGTGAGTCACATCTGCTCAAAGTTTCCCATTTGTGTAACATATGAAACGGCTCTTTAATGACTTAAGAAACCAGCTGCCTTCACGTCCAGCATGCAGAGCGGCTTTGGTATTCTCTTGTTTCTGGGATCCTTATAATGTGCAGAAGGCGACACATGGTAATGGTAACGTGCAAGCACTATTACTCAAAATAATAATACAAAAATCCAGCAGCAGCTCTGAAGGTTAATTAATACTATTTTCTTTGTTCTGTACAACAGCCCTCCATCAAACTTCAGGAAGTCGTCTGTGCTACACCCAACCCTGTGATCACCACTCTGTCACACAAATATTACACATTTTCATTCATTAATTTAATATTCTGCTGATTTACTTGAGGTTGACTCACCATCAAGAAGCATTATTTTTCATATTACGTTCTTTACAGCTAGCAATGAAATATGGGACAAGTGTCGCAGGGTGTGACACGAGGACACTGATTGCAGGACTCGCAGCACAATATGAACAAAGGACAAAATCCTAACACTTGGAGCAAAGCCTGTAGGACAGAAGCCTGCGAGACACAAGATACTGAACTCCAAGTACTATCCACCACAAGTGCTGCAGTGTGAATGTTAGACAGGAAAAGCGCTTAGCTTAGAAACACATGGAAGTGAATGGGTGAATGCAAACTTATTGTATAAGCGCTCTGAGTGCTCAAATTAGAGTAGAAAAGAGCTATATAAGAACTAGTTCATTTAAAAGGTGCAACTTTTAAAATGATGCATTCCTATTTAATTGACTGATGGAATAAGAATTTCAATCCAATTATTTATTTATTTATTTATTTTCTGACCACTGGTGGTCCACCGGCAGCAACTTCATGACTCACCAGGGTGCCACAACCCACACATTGGGAATTCTGCCATACAAAAAACTTCCAGTGTGAATGTCTGCTGCTCACTAATTATTTAACAGTCCTTTACTGTATAGGAGTTTTTGGTTTAACACACACACACACACATATATATATATCGATTGATCACTCTGATTGTATCACTCTGTTGTACAAATCGAGACAAGATGAAGTTTGACCTATTATGCTTCGAAACAAACAATTTATGCTTTTTTTTCTTTTGAACTATGTAGCATACGTAACTGAACGAAAGGCCATACACA
>JAMQGT020008119.1:0-15558 GCA_024447675.2 Pterophyllum scalare
ACAGTTTCACAGAGAGGTTAGAGCACACACACACAAACAAAGAGCACCAGAAACCCTTTTTAATTTCCTCTTTTTGCATTTTTCTTTAATTCCTCCATTCATTAAAAACAATGCATTTTTCTATCTTCCTATTCTCAGCTTACATAAGGTGCAGTTTCATCTGCTTTTTTAATCGCTATTGTTTAAAGATCAGATCACTCATTTTCAAACTTTGTATTTTGGCTTTTGTGTTTTTGTCCAGCAGCGTCAGCTTCTTTCAGTGCTCTCCATCTTTGTGTTTAATATTGGTACTTGAGTTGCAGCTCAGAGTCTCTCGACAGGAGGCTTACAGGCAGGGGCTCAGTGAAAGGGGTAATTAGCTCAAATCCGTGGCTACATTACAGAGGTTGGTAGTTTAAAATCCCTTAAGCCTGCACTGGTGTTCCCACGGGAATATTAGCACAGTCCATTACTTACCAAACCAAATATGTTTAGCTCTAAACCCTCATAGTTTAATCATAGCTCCAAATAATGAGTTGGATTAAGTTATGTAACTGAACAGAAGCCCCCATTCACAATAATGTATAGTCATTATTCATAGAAGGTTTTCAGCCTTAATAAGTTTGTAGAACCAATGAAGTCTATTAAAGTGGATTCTATTTTAGGTGTGCAGATCACTAATCCATCAGATCAGCTTACTTCAAAAATCTACACTGAGCCATCCTGTCAGTGGGCACACTGGTTTCTGAAGCTGTGAGGAACTTCCTGAAGGTGCTGATAGAAGCTACTTTCAGCTGCTCCCTTATTCACAAGAGGTCGCCACAGCTGGCAGCTCTGCGTGTTTGATTTGGCAGATGTTTTTCAAACATCGCATGGCCTTCCTCATGCAACCCGAAAGGGATTTGTGTCCAGAATCAAACCCGGGATTCTGCTGGTAGGCGATTTTTGTTTTAGTTTTCGTTTGTTACCTTCTCACTGCAGATCAGTCACAGCGGGAAGACAGAAGTGTTAGCAGTAACAGCAAACAAATCTATCCATGTGCTGTTAAATTCTCAGTTTTCCTCTATTTCTTTTCCTTTTTTGGATTTAAAATCTACAGCTAGGAGGACTCAAGACTTGATGTTTAGGTGCATGTATCCATGCTCACCACCGCTGTTGCAAAATTACAGGACATAGGCTGTAACATATTTTTTAATTCCACCCATCCATTCATCCATCCTCCCTCTTCCTTTTATCCAGTTTCGTGTTATGGTGGGGCTGGAGTCTTTCCCCGCCGTCATAGGGTGAGAGGTGGCGTATACCTGGACAGGTCACCGGTCTGTTGCAGGGCTGCTACAGAGACCAACAACCATTCACGCTCACATTCACACCTACGGCTAATTTAAAATCACCAGCTAACCTAACATGCACATTTTTGGACTGAGGGAGGAAGCTGCAGTAGCCGGAGAACCTAGGACCTTCTTGCTGTGAGACAACAGTGCTAAGCACAACACCGCTGTGCTGTCTCATGCGCCTGACATAATGCTAAATAAAATTCAAAATGTGAAAAAAATAACTGCTGCTCGTTTCCATATTCATATTTATTTAGTGCTTTTGTTAAAGCCACGGGGAGCCACTAGAGATGGGAAAAGAGCCACAGGCAGCTGCAGAGTCACAGGTTTACAACCCCCGTCCTGAGCTATAAAAGCACCTGCTACAGGTAATGTGTTAGGTTTGGCATATTCACCACTGAAGATGAAGGGGAGAACAGATGCACAGGAGTTTCTGTGGTCTAAAATATAAGATACAAATGAGAAACTCACTGCACATTTTCTGTATCCATATGTGTTGTTCCTCTGAGGTCAGTGGTTGGCTGGACCTTTGAAGGGCCAAAGATTTTTGTTTTAACCACTCCAACCACTTGCCCCTTGTAACCTCAGCCTGACTCCAGGCTTAGGTGGGTTCAATACAGACAGACAACACCCATCTACATCCTCCTGGGTTAAAACTGTTACAATTAAGGGAAATTCCCTTTTTTTAAAAATTCCCCTTGGGCAGGTCAAAGGTCAGGCTTGCAAACAGAGTCATTGCCCTGGAGCAAATAGAGATTCAGTGTCTCCAAGTGTTTGTTAGGTTAGCAATGTTTACTCATCCCCACTACAACATTAAAAGAATTTAAACAGAGTATGGTGCATGAGTGATGGCTAAGCCCAGGCATTCCAGAGGACACGAGCTGACCACTGCGAGGCAGCACTCGCCGCAATCTTTTTCTGGCTACTGTTGTTCTTTGCGCTTTACCGCACAATACTCAGCATGACCACGACTGGCTTTAGTTAGGGACTACAGTGTATTTGTGTGTGTGGGATAGAGTGTTTCAAAGGGAGGCTAAGGCAGAGAGTAAGTGACAGCGGGAGAAATGGAAAAATGTGCCGGCAGCATGCAGAGTCTGCTGGCAGCCTACAGAGGTCAGTGTGTTTCCATTAGAGTCAGTGGAAAGTCTGAATTTGCCCAGTTTGATTTTCTAAACTATCATTTCTATGTGTTACAGTCTTCATAGTAGAGGCTGAACAGTTATTATAAAAGAAATTAATTGAATATGCCGTATGCCTTGTACTCTTTCCAGTACTAATGCCATATGCGGCAGAGTATGGGAATTAAATGGGAATTTTGGAAAGCTGCTGCAAATGCAAAAAAAAATGAATTCTTCATTTTTGTTTGTTCTGCTTCCCAAAATTTTAAAAAGCTGTCTCATTCCTTCCCAAAATTAATTTGGTGGCTCACTGTCATCCAACATACTACAAAACACTTGGGGTGCTGTTAGTAGACACAACTGTAAATCCAACTTGATGATCTTCCCATCTCCCTTTTTGTCAAAGATTTTACTGAGCAAAAAATGATCAGGTGTTTACATGCATGTATTTTGCAACATACAAGACAGCATACTGTTAGAAATGACTAGATCTGTGGTTCTAAAGAAGTGACTGATATTGGTTTGATTGGGTCTATTTCAAGTTTGTGGCTCCCAAGTTGTGGAATTTGCTTCCACTGGACTTAAGATCTGTGGACACTGTCGATGCCTTTAAAAAGAAGCTTAGGACCCCCTGTGGAGACATGCTTTTATTTCATTTTATTTATTTATACTATTTTAATTGTTTTTTATTTTATATATCGTAAAGCACTTTGTGACTTTTGAATAAACCTTACTTACTTAAAGTACACGTCAGCAAGTCATTCTAAACAGAATCAATAGAAAATGGGGAACTCCAACTCATTTACAGTATATAGATGAGAGGAAAAGTTTCATATGTTTGTTACAGTCTGTCTCTGTAATCCATTTCCTTGCCCCTTCAAACTCTGCTCTCTCTCTGCCTCCTCCTCCCCCTCCTTTCTTGGTGGTCCTCCAGCTGCCCTCAGAGGTCAACAGAAAGACACACTGACCAATGGGAAGATAGAGTGACATAAGGTTGGGGGGTCACAGGCCAGCAACAGCAAGTCACTGGTTACATACCATACAGATACACACTTGAAAGCAACTGACCAAAGTAGGGAGGAAATTCTGGAATTTGGGAAAATTTCACAGTAAGCAAGCAATCTGTATAGGCATTTTAATAAAAATCCAAAATTTAAAAAAATGAAAGAAAAAAAATCTTAGATTACTTGTGATCCACAAGAACACGTTTCCTGTGGTGAATGTTTTCATTTGAATGAGAAAAAAACCCCACTGTAAAATCATAAAAAGTTAGTGGAAACAACATTACAGGTCAGAAAACTTTCATTTTGAGGACTTTAAGATAAGAAACTTCCTTATTTCCTGAATGTGAGTTGCCTGGTGCAAGGCAACCTGTCTCCAAAAATTGTGGTCCAACTTGGACTGACTGCAGTCACTCTCAGACAGACTGGACAGGGTTGCAAATTATTGCCATTTAATTTATAAATGCATTCAGTTTTGCCAACACATTGCAATCAATCTGAATCAGTCATAAGCATGTCTCCTTGCAACAGGGGACTCAACTCAGCTGGCTGCCAACTGGTTGCATTCTGGCTATATTCCTATATAAAAGCAAGGTTGCCCAGCATCAGTATCATGTTGCAGTTAAATTGTTCTGCAGCAACTACGTCACTATTTGTGGTTGCTGTTTCAGATCTGTGAGGTTCTGGCTGGACTCTGAATGTGAGCAGTTAATACAAATTTGTTTTTAATGTGAATTTCTGTGTAATTAATAAATCTGCAATTTTCAATGACTTACAGTTAAATGTCATTTTATTACAAACAGATTATACGTAATTGTCAAGTTGACCCCACTAAATCACAAACTGATAGCAGACTCCATCTTACTGATGTTTTATCACCATCTTGATGCACGAAAGTGATTCTGAAGACAGCAACTGTCTGCGAGTGGTTGCAGACCTGATCACCGCCTTTGAAGCACTCACTTCAAAGGCAACAAGATTACAAGTTTATTACATACAGTTGCAATAATTTGACCACTTACTTTGTGAGGACAAAGCAGTGTATGATTTAAACTAATGAAATTAGGAAGGTGAATGGTATTAAGTCATAATATGATTATTTTTCCACTGTTTCTTTTTTTTTTAAACTTCTTTAGTTCTAGTAACTTCTTAGGTTGTTTTTTTTTATTTGTAAATGTGTTAATAGCAACAGTTCGCTAATTACAAACATTACCTAATTTAACAATTGTAGCACGTTTGCCAATGCAACCTTAAAAATACAAAAGCCCAGGCCCAGTTCGTGGTCAGCTTTGGCTTGCAATAATTCAACAGCAATAATTCAGCAACAACTGAGTGGTAATGTGTACCAACTTACTGCCTGAGTCTCATTTGGAAATACTCTGGATTTGGGTCAGTAGATAGCAAAAGTTAACAGCAAACTTAACAGCACTGACTCAAAACTGAAGAAGCCAGTGATTAGGCTGTTATGCACAGCAGGATGCTGGTGGCTTGATTATCTCCATTTTCGTGTGGAGCAGAAGATAAGATTGTGGTCTCATGTTTTTCACAAAACAGAATGTTCAGGGCATCACTTTCTTTAAATCATTTCTTTGCCATTTAACGTAATAATTTTTATTTCTTTGTTGGATATTCAGATCTTTTAAAATATATTTTTTATATTTAAATGCATGTATCTGACTTCTGTGTTGGTCTTGTGAATAGTTCAAACCTGTGTGGGTACTTTAAAGGAAAAATCAAAAGTAATTTGAAGTCATTTTAATCAACTTTAATATGTTAAAAGGCTCATTTATGCTTTGGTTACAAAGGTGTGAAACAGGCCTCACTCATCTTTTTAGGAAACAATACCCATAAAGTTCCACTGACATCATGAAAAACCAACCAAAGACCATGACCAATAATATGCTGCTCATTATTTTGCCACCTGCACAGGTTGAATTTGACCTGGACAAATTGTCACGCTGTATGTCAGCGGTGTATGAAATCTATCCAGCATGGAGGCAGACAGATAAAAAGAAGAGACAAAGAGCTCTCAGTAGTCTCTGATCTGCCCCGCCACACCCTGACCTACAAAGGTAACCCAACTGCTGGGGGCTACACGAATGCACCCGCAAACGCACATCACATGAACACACACAAAGCTGGCTACATCAGATACAGTCTGTAATTCTACACCAGAGATAGAAAGATGGAGGTCATGATGAGGGATGGGATGTGTGTGGGTTTTTGTGTGTGTGTGTGTGTGTGTGTGTGTTCCCTCTGAAGTCGAGCTAACTGCTACACCCCCTCAGGGGTCTTTATACAACCTCCCACTTCTCCATTAAACTCCAAACTCTCTCACTCTCCAGTCTGAAGAGGAGCAGTCAGAATGCAAAGAGCTTTCTCCAGAGCGCAAAGAGTCTCTGATGATCAAACAGTGCCAAAATTCAAGACAAACAAACAATCACCTTTCATCTTGACAGTATTAAATAAAAGATGCCTCTAAAAGTTGTTTTTCCTACACAACCATCCAACAGAGAGAATGCAAAGCAACTCTTCATACAGTAGTACTCATGATACACACTATCATTTGTCCAAGAATGTCCAAGAACAAGCCACAGAGTGAAACTGAAAATATCAACGTACAGAAACATCATCCATGTTTGTCCTGTTTGTACACGTTTACCTGCAACCATGGAAGTCGTCAGTGATATTCTGGACCAGTGAAGAGGTCATTGTCTGATGGATGTGCCCAGAAGTCAATAAAGCGTTCTCGTAAATTAAAGGCTCTGTGTGATTGGCTTTGGGGTCCCAAGTGTAGTTGCCATATGAGGCAAGGTTGACCCCTCCTCTTTTGCGTCGAGGCAGAGTTCCATGAATGGAGATTGGCTGGTAGGCCGCAGCTGGCTTTTCTGATAGGCTGCCACTCTGGCCTGGATGGAGACTGCAGGACAAAAAGAAAAGTTGGACTAGCAACATTTTGGGCTGCTCACCAAATTCCACCAATGCTGAGATCTAACAAATGACTCAAGAGAACTGAAGTTCTGATGGTCATCCTTCTTACCCAGGTCTGGAGCTGAGAAGGTCCATGGAGGATGCGAGAGAACCCTGGAGCCTCCTAGAGGAGCAAGTGGTGTTGTTGGGGGCACCAAGAGCACCGCTGGGTACTCCAGAGTGGGCAGTCCCTCCTCCCAGGGTGTGGTGTGCTTGCAGAGACCTGGGCAGACTGGCAAAGCGCCCCTCTGCCATCATCCTCAACTCTGGAAAGAAACACACATGCACGCACACACACATATAGTCAAACAGTAATGACATGAATCATGACTTTGGTTTTCTTTCTGTAGATTAATAACAAATAAAATAATTACTTCATTGAGTTCCTGCAAAAATAAAGAAAACTATTCCGTAAAGACATACGATACGCAACACATAAATGCAGCTGACATGCAGCACTGACTGAGAAAAAATTATGATGCATGATACAAACATATACACACAGAAAAGCCGATACAAATACAGTCACTGTTTTTTGAAACTCATGTGCATACACACAAATGAAAATCTGTAGCTATTCTGTACTTGTAAGTTTAAGTCAATAAAATCTGCGCAAGTTAGAAAAAGTATAACAATTTAATACTTTTAGAAGAGTGAAAGGTTTAATTAAAGTAGAGGTGTTTGACAGTTTCACCCAGTTTTTATACAGTACTCAGATTAAAGCCAACATTTTTTTAACCACACTGTAGGCTGACTTCAGCTCTCTGTTAGTGGATATGAGAAGAGAATAGAGGTCTGACCCTGTGTGCCTCAGTGTCATGTGGTATTTTTTAGCAACAACCTCTGAATATCATGCCGTTAGGACATACTTAAAATACTTTATGTTCCAGCAGTGTCCTTAAAACCAAATTCATACTCCAGACTTCTAAAAAAAGAAGAAAAAAAGAGAGCGCGCTGCACCCAACTTTATTTTTGCTCACTGGCTAGCTCTTGTGTAATGAGCAGACAGACACACAGTTATAAATACAGAGTGATGAACATGACAGATAGGTTGGCAGGGAACTAAAACACTGGATAGAGAAATTCCCCTGCTGTGTGATGATGACTGAACAGCACAGCTTTATCCGCTCTGAATCACTCACAGAGCAGCAGTTAGTCATCCTGCACAAACTAAAATAACGTGTTAGCAGACTGGATTAAACTGACCCCCTTTCTAATCTCATCAAACCAAAGAATCTGATCGGAACAATTGTGCTGGTGTTTGCTATTGCGAAACAACCTGATTATGATCAGAGTAAAGAGGCTGCAGAGTTAATTATCGGGTCTGGGATTGGAGCAGTCTGGCCAGATGCAGTTACCCCCAGTGAAGAGGCACTGTTTTGACCCCATGGGGATCAACGGGGCTTCTGCTGAAAAACACGTTGATTGAAAGGTTATTCACTGAGTGCAAAGACGGAGTCAGATGAAGGAAAATAATCGAACTGGGTTCAACCGAGCTGTAACTGTAACTGCAGAAAAATGCTGCTGCACCGCATGATTATAACAAAAGACCATCCACAATAAACAACAGATACACATAGCTCAGGAATTTAGCTCCTCTTCCTTCGGCGGGAGTTAAACGAGAAGATGGTTATCATCTTAGAGCGTGAGTATACAGTAAAGATTGGTCCAGGACTGTTATTTTAATATTAGTACCAAAGACATGGCACGGTAAACATTCTCCACCCAATGAGGGGAAAAAATGCCTTCTAACAGCAAAATGTCTTATTTACATTTAATATTTTGATAGTTAGCAGAAATAATTAAATTGTTCTGTTTAGATTTCGGTCAATTTGAGGACAACTGAGTATTCACAAATATGTGAATATATACAGTGGAGCACTTGCTGAAGAGCACCATTAGTGTGTCATACTACACTATATGTCACAAAGCACAATCAGAAAAAACTGATTGTCTCCTCTAACGGCCAGTAAGAACAATAAACATACTTCCTAAAATGCTGTGTTAGTTCTGCCTGTCCTGTAACATCTAATCTAATGAAGATCTAAACAAATAAACCAGTGACCAATATCATGTATCAAAAACATTTTACTAGCTGAATGATTTGTTGTTGAGACACTCTGCAGTGGGAATAACTTGGACACATCTAGTGCAGTATGAGTGGACTCAGTACCAAGACCTGGATAAGAGAAAGCGCTACAGGCAAAGTTATGTAAAAACAACAGAGATGCGCCACAAGATGACTGATACCCTATCTGTGTGAATTCTGCAAGGTTAGGGTCTGATAACTCCATTTTGGTCTACTCTGGCAAAATACAGTGTTTTTTTATCTACATCTGCTGTTTGTCACGTTAAATGGCAAACACCACTGGTGAGTCCTAATTCAACCAGGACCACCTTTAAGCTGGAGGACTAAATGCTAAAACTTAGCTCTAGCAGGGGGTCAGCTGGGGCATGCCCAGCTTATAACCACGAATATAAATAAAAATGCAAATGCTGGTTTAAAAGAGAAGGAACAGCTGGCTCGATTCAGAGACTCTTCAGCATGCACGGTAGAAGCCCTACTAAGGCATGCTGGGTCAGTATGTGGCATCCCTCTGAGGGGGCAGAACAACTACAAGGGGAGCACCTATTATACGACCCACGGGGATGGTCAGCTGTATGTGTGTGAGTGTATGTGTGTGTGGCCCTGACCATCTGCCAGACACACACACGCTAACGCACACACCCTCTCCCGTGGAGGAGAGAGAAGTGAGTCTCACTGAGTGAAAACACAAATGCACAGCACTTACACGCATGAATACTTGGTCAGTTTATCTAATAAATTATTGATTCCAAGAGCTCTGGAAATTGTCGAGAAAATTTCAGTCACTCTTCTACTAAAACTTCTGCATCTACTCTTTTCGCACCATTTATTTTATCTGCATTCTTTCAGCCTTCTTTCACCCATCCTTACTCATCCCATCTTTCCCCTTTCTCTCCTAGTCTCACACCCTCCTCCACACAAACATGCCCTCCATCCCTCCCTGCCTGTCAAACATTTTAGGTCTTCTTCTGCTTCTCCTTCTTTCTTTCCTTTGTCTTTTACCTCTTATAATGATGAACTTCCCCATTTCTCCCCCTCTCTCTTCTTCCTCCCCCCCCCTTGTATCCTCTCCCTCCAGGCAGCTGTTCAGCCAGCAGTTACAACTATCTTACATCAAACACACACAAATGAGTGCAAGTATTTCCTACATCAAGTCTATAATTTCCTATATTTGGGCAGTATGCATGTGCCACGAGGCAGTTGCCACTTAACCTGGAATGAAAATTAATGTCCAGGTATCAAGTCATCTGCGCACTTTAAGTGATGTATAAAATAAAATCTCAGAATCAGTGTTGTAATGATTAAGTTTTACATTTTAATGAACGTCTACAAACTGAAGGAAGGAGTGTAATAAGCGGCACAGTAGACATACCATAAATATAACAATTTACGTAGAACTACAGTATCAAGTAGCATATCACAGCATTAATCTTTGCAACAAGGTGAAGGTGTTGAAATAACACTGCACAGGAGACAGAAATAAGACTGCATAGCAGAGAGGCAAGAAAATCATGCTGGATGAGTTAGTGGAAAAGAATGAGTGTTTTTGGTCTGATGTTTTGTGCCTACAGGACCCAGATGAGGCCGGTAGCTGGCGACAGTGAAGGCCACAGGAGAAGGAACTGATAAGCATGCTACAGGTCCCCCGCTATACAACGTAGCATCTTGCATATTTCAGTAACTCTGTAACTGTGTCTAATCCTGTGTATAAAAGTTGGACTAAAATAGAGAGCGGTGTCAGACTTGTGTGAAGCTGCACCGATTGACTGTATTAGGCAACTTTGACAATTCTGAATCAGAGTACTCTGTAAACCTGTTTGAGATGGCTTTATTAAATTTAGTAATTGACTCCTTATCCTATGTGTTGTGTGGAATCTTTCCGAACAAAGAACACGCAGAACCTAAAAGGATTAAGGTGATTTTCAGGTTCCTTCACAACCAATAAGAAGTTTATTCTTTGGCCATTCAACAGACAAAACATCCTGAAGTGAGATTTGCATTGTCACTAGTCAAGAGTGAAGGCCTTGGGTTGGGAACAATAACACACGCGCACACTAGGCATAGGGTGGGAAATGAGTGTAGATTAGCAGGAAGAGGAAATGGCAGTCTAAACATTTAGAAGACAGTAGGTCATTATAAAGGATTACTGTCAATAAAGCAAATATGCCTTCCTGCCTTTCACAGACTATCTTGTGTGCTCCCTTTCCATCTCACAAATGTTTTGATGGCCAGCTTTCTCGCTGTCTCTCTAGCCAACCCTACACATCAGCCAGCCAGAAGTCAGAAAACTATCTTGTTAATCCACTCTGTACTGGCTTTAAATACTGGCCTATTTAGGGAACATCAGGAGTGTCTAAGAAGGTTCAACAGATCTCTTTTAGTTCTCTCGTACCATGGACAGAAAGTTTACAAAATACAAAGGGAGTGTCTAGATTATAAAACACACTCTATAAATGATTTAGAAATAAAGTAGGGTTTAAACATTAAGTGTAAGACTCTGCAAAGCTGGTCTATCATTACACACGAACATACACACAATCAAGAGGACGAACGCAAACATCAACGTGCTTGGGAATAAGGGATTTCCTCTAGCTGGCTTAAAGTGTCTTCCTGCTTGGCCATGCACACAAATACTCAGTGCATGCGCACACACACACACACACACACACACACACACACACACACACACACATGTGGATTAGGAAAACCACCCCTGGCCAGAAGTGAACAATGGGAACAACTGTCACATGACCGCTGTGTAGAGCCAGTCTTTGTTAGGCAGAGAGAGAGAGAGAGAGAGAGAGAGATGTGTCCTACTGCGCTCTTCAGTACGTGGGCCCGCCAGTGTCTGTGTGTGTGTGTGTGTGTGTGTATACAATGTGTTTAACATATTAATGAGGCTGTTATTAAATCCCACAGCAGTAGCTGCCATTTCATACTTCTGAATCTTTGTCTGTGTCTCTCACTGTCTCAGACATTCACACCTAACTTCCTTTCAGCATGTGAACTCCTTTACAGTCACTGATCCCCACACTGTATGACAGTCACACACAGTGTCAGCTGAGTCAGTGCTGAATGAAGACAGATTTATACTGAAGTAACAATCTATCAGGAAAGACATACAACCTTAAATGTGTACTTAAAATAACGTTTGAACTACAAAAATGGCGGCGCATTGTGAGATGCACTTCGGATGTCTTCTCTTGTGTAAACAACTTCATTAAAAAGTTGATATTCACAAATGTGATAGAATTACAGGCTACAAGAACATGTCCCAGAAACATTGATAGCGTCATCACTTTTGTCTTATGTTATTTCACAATTGAAACTGTTACTTAAAAGGAAGCAAGAGCAGTCCAAGCAAGGCTATATGAAAAAAAAAGTCTGGCCTTTCTCCAAAAGGGAAATCACCGGGACAGTGATGATAAAATATTTTTAACCAGTTTTTTCAAAGTGGGTTTTCATTTACTCAAGCTTTTGTTCATAAGACGAACAGGGCAAAAAACAAAACAAAAACAAAAAACAGGGAATAAGTAAGTAAGTGAAGGTAACACATATCCACTACATGTGGACTCAAAACGATCCCAATGGATCAATTTGAGCCAGGAAAAAGCCTGCTAAGTATGTCATTCTGAATGTGAGTGGACTGATACTTATACAGCGCTTTTCTACTCAAAGTGCTTCTTACTACAAGCCTCACTCATCCATTCACATCAATTCACATTCACAAAAGTGCGTCTTTCTATGCCTAAGAGCTTTTAACCTAACATTCACAGACTTGCACAGATGCACCGGGGGCAACTCCGGATTCAGTATCTTGCCCAAAGATATTTCCGACACGCAGGTTGGAGGACCCAGGGATCAAACCACCAACCTTCCAATTAGAAGACGACCTCCTCTTCCTCCTGAGCCTCAGCCGCCTGACGCTCATTCACACAGACGATAAAACATGATATCTTAATCAAACTGTTTTGGGAAACAGACTCAGCTGCTTTCTTGCTGACAGTTTGATGCAAAGACTGATCCCACTCTGAGCTTCTTCATACTTGTCTGCACAGCAAGTATGAAGCTAGATCCAGAGGACAATGATCTTAGCCTAGCATAAGGCAGAGAGGCGCTTGTTACACATTTAACATCCTGTAAAGCACAACTTGTAGCTAAAAAAAAAAAAAGCACCATATAATGTGCAAACTACAGGAGCACCAGCACCATACTGAGTGCTTCCCTATTTCCATGAGATCTCTCTTACTGCTTTCAATTAAATTTATCATACAGATTATAATAGTACAGATAACAGTTTAACTCTTCTTCTAATAAAAACACATAGCAGTTTCAACCTTTGAATTAACTATGTCTAGTTCCACATATTTGTGATGATCAAGTATAAGCACTGGGGTACTTAAATAAAGATCACAAATATATTTATATATATATTTTTTCCCCCCTTTCCAGCTAAGCAGCCGCTCTGTCTTTGCAAAGCTCAGTAGGTCGCATAGTGCTGATGGCTTGCTGGAATACCAACTGACACCACAGGGAACCCAAGTAACACAACACCATGCATATAATACTGCCACTTGAAGTACACAACCATCACAAAGCTGAGCTCCTTGCATGTGACACAGACACATTTCAGCACTAGTTAAAGGCTGAATCTCACTGGCTTAGTCCAACTCCATCGAGATGTTCAGACATGACACTGACTAATGTCTGAAACAACCTGCTGCATGCATGTGATTTTCCCGCACCAACACCACACAGACACACACATGCCTAACTCTGTCATCAACTAGTTGGTAGCTTGCTGTTTAAAGACGTGTTCTCATAACTGAAAGGTCAGAGTTTCTGCCTGAGCAGCATTCACCCGACCGGTCGAAGTGATCATGAGCAAGAGAGGGAAGCCCTGTTGATAAGAGCCTCTAATTTATGGTTTTGTTTAAAACTCACACATCTTTTAAGTCATATGTCACAAACATGTATTTATCTTCATCTTGAGCAACAACTAATTCTAGGTGTTGTAAATGTTTAAGCAATAGCCACTGATAAGCAGCCAGATGTTTGAGTCATTTATAACATCTTGAGCCAGGATACACAAATGTTTAAATGAGCAAAACTACTAAAAAAAAAACAAATAAAGAAGAAAAAAAATGACCATAAAAGAAACGCCGTTGGTCTTATCTGTCATATTTCACGTAATTATTTCCTGCTGGGTTCTCCACAGCTAACACCACCAATCCCAGCAACCACAGTTACACCCAGTGCCTTGGGATGGCAACTTATTGCTCAAAACGTCCCAGAGTAAATCTTACTCAGTGGAAGCTGTAAACAACTAAACCAAGAGGGATGGAGAGACGGACAGCTGTGAGATGGAGGGGCGGCATGGCAGTGTAGGGAGAGAAACAGCAGCCAGAGAAAGAAAGTAACAAGTAGAATATTTTTTAACTTGTAGTTTAAGTGAAGAAAAACAGACAAATGGAAAAATGCATTCAGGAGAAGATAGTCATAAAGATAGCTGCCTCAGCTCTGTCTGCTGTCAACTTCGACATGCATTCCTACACACCCACTGCATACAAGTGCACTCTTACAAACTCCCATTCCTACCTGTAAGTGTGATCTCCTCCTCTCACTGTGATCTTTGCTCTTATCTTTTACTTTCAAACTTACTGTCTTTCATAGTTTGAATGACTGACTAGCCAACTCGCTGACCGGCTCCTTCAGATGGGTAACAACAAGTAGTGCTGCATAATCACAAACCCTGCCCTCCTCTTTCTCTCTGGGGAGTGATTTGTGAGCACTCAGCCCCTCCTCCTGCACTTCTGTGTTTGGGAGGAGTTTTCTTTCTCTTTGAGCCGAGTTGTCTCCTACCCCCCAGCACAGAAGAAAACTCCCCTCTGCCCTCCTTTCCTCCATCTCCCCCCTCCTCCTCATCTCCTCTCCGCTCCTCTGTATTCCCTGCACAGCCTCATATTTCATGCTCCGAGCCTTTTGTTTGGTACCTTTAACACCAACACCACCAACTAGTCTGGTACTTAAAGAAGATTTAGAGGTGACCTAATGTTGCCATTTGCAGAGAGGCGGAAAAATGTGGTCTTGGCATGAATGTGGCATGTTTGAGCGACTTAAGGTGCTCTCAATCCTCATGGAGTTTAAATATTTGACTCAGCGTCAGCTGAAACATAAATCAGTAGAGTTTAGAGTCCACATGGTGCATTCTTTTAACAGGAATGTTGGCAAGAATGATTAAATTTCATCCACGAAGGAGAAGAAACAGAAGAGGAGCTCTCCTTGTGTCATTACATCAGGTATGAGCTCATTTTTAGAGTGTGTTGTTTGAATGTGTGTGTACGGCTCTGCTGGCTGGCCCTCGGGACAACACTCTCTCCTGTCTTTGTCCTTCTGTTCCTCTGTATTGTCTAGAGTTGATAACACACAGACACGTGCATTAATATGCATGTTTATGTGTGTGTGCGCGCATTTCCTTTCAGGCAATACAATAAGCCCATCCTGCTGCTGTAGAAGCCATGATGGTCAGATGACCCACAGTAGGCGCACACACACACTCACACAATGATGGTCCACCCTAAACTTGTCAAAACTGAGGAACCCATCTGAATATTGTTTTATTTTTTTTCTGTTACCTGTAGTTTTAAATATAAGTATTCATTAACTTTCTGACATTTGGGAACACACCATTAGAGTCCAGCAGGAAGCAGCTGTTTTAACTTTTATCTGCTCAAACTATAATGGTGTGTTGCCATGTTAGTTTAATGAATCTAAAACTACAGGTAACGGACGTTGGTTGTCAGTTTTAATGCAGTTGTGTGTGCGCCTATGCTGGTGATCTGACCATCATGGGCACAGGATGGGCTTATTGTATTGCCTGAAAGGAAATAGCACACATAAACATCATACAGCATGCTCTGTGTGTTATCAACTCTGACAATACAGAGGGAACAGAAGCAAGACAGGAGAGTGTTGTCCCGAGGGCCCTACACACACATTCAAACAACACACTTCTAAAAATAACTAGTGCTAATGTATACTATTCATGATGAATTTTAATCCATTCCAACGTA
>JAMQGT020008120.1:0-69956 GCA_024447675.2 Pterophyllum scalare
ATATCTGGTCTTCCTCTGTCAAGTGGAGGGACATCATTATTTCCAAATCTTAAAGGGGATCGATCTCTACCTCTAAAATCTGTTGATGGCCCAGGACGATTTCTGAAATCCATATCAGAATCAAAGCCACCCCTTGGATTAAAAGGTTGCCCTCCTCTCCTGTCAGTGTCCATCATTCTCCTTTCATGTGGAGGCAAGTCCATTTCATAGCGATCCGTGTCTCCAGTGCCCACTGGTGGTCTGTCATGCATGTCCCTAAATCCATCATTTCGCTCCATTCGATCCATGGGGAACCCTCTTCTTCCATCAATATTGGGATTGTTGAACCGTGGTATGTCATAATGAAATGGCTCTCTCTCTCTCATATCCATAAACCTGTTTGGTTCTCGTGGCGGCATACCCCTCCCTCCCATGTCTGCAGAGTTCCGGCCAGGCCCAGGGAAACCTGAAGAATTCATAAGTTTGTCTCTAATGGAATTTTCATAGTGCCTTCGAAGACTGAAATCGGGCTCGTCTCCAGATCTGAAGAAATCTCTGTTTGGCTCCCTTCCTCGCATTTCATGTGGGTCCATATCACGCCCCCTCATGGGTGGCCCATCCATCCTCCTCATTTCCATAGGTAGTAGATCAAGAGGTCTTGGGCCCATATGGCCCATGTTCATCCCATCTCTACCTCTGTAGTCAGGCATGGGACGATCTCTGCCCCCAAACATTTCTCCACGGTGATCACCACTGGAACATAGATTAACATATTAGGCTGAGTCAAGAAACACAGGTGCAAGCTTTGTAGAATTAATAATGCAACATCCAGCGATTCAATTTAATTAAATTCTCTGAGGCTTTATTAGCATTGGTTTCATGAAACAATATTGATAGAGCATCAGAATTTATTAAAATATTTGGACAGTACACCATGACAGTAATCTGAACATTAACACAGTTTTTATATGCTGATAATACAGTAAGTACAGTGTATCATATGCATGTGTGTGTGCATAGGTAATAGGTAAAGTTCTTAGCATGTTAATTAAGAATATGCCAGTAAGCCCTGTCTTCTACTCCTAAGACTTTGTGGGGTAATTAAGAAATTTAGAAATACAAAAATTACAGGACTCACTTTTTAAATTATTGTTTACATTTTCTTAGAAAGAGAATGTCTGACCCAATATTATGTTATATATATATATATAATATTATTCATACCTATTTAAGATGTTCATTCTTTCCAGTTTTAAGAATAGGACTTATTAAATTGCGCTTTATTTTGTTTTATATCAAATGCCGTTGGGCAAGGAGTGCTGTTGTGAGAACAGCCTCAGCATGTCTGAAAACAAGCAGTTAGTCCCAGCACCAAATGACACAGAAGCTGTTGTGTTTGTGTATAGTGCTGAGTGGACCCCATAATCCAATACTATAGTACTACAGCTATCTTAAGCCAATTTGACAGTGAGAGAACGTGTTAATGCACATGAATACAGACATTCAAAGTAGGTAATAAAATAATAGCCACAACAAAATTGCAGTCTTACATTTTATGCCAATACTGCACTTTAACCACATTCCCTACTCGTTACAAACAGCATTACAGGTAAATAAAATGCTTATGATCAAATCATGCTCGTTTACCGAAAGGGTGGTCCTCCCCGTGGTCCTTGCCCTGGCCCATCCCACATGCTTATGTCAGTATTCTATCTGCAGAAAAAAAACCAATGGTGTGCATTAATCCCCACACCATCTGACCTACCCATAGCAGACAGACCCTTAAAAATAAAGCTGATAACTAATAGAACAACCATTAAATAGACTGGTCAAAAATCTCTGAATGCATAATCACACGAAAAGTGATCGTTTATATGTTGGGAAGTGTGCTATTACGGTGATACAAAGATGATTCTCAAAAGATGGCTGCACAGGGTAAACATGTACTGTGGCGTGATTGCTAATGGTGGCCCACAAAAGAGCGGCTCGCTAATTATAGATATCGGTAGGCCTCACAAAACTACGCCACAACATACACAAACAACAACGGCATCCTAATGATCGAACTGCAAAGGAATTCAACCGCAAGATCGCGTCATTATGCCAATTATAGTGTTTTAATTTGTAAGACCATCGAAGGAAAAGTCTATCTCTCGTAAATGATGAGGGACGCTATCAAAGCTAACGTAACTTGGCTAGCGATAAAAGACACTTTCTTGTTGCCAACTTCCACCTACAAAGCATCTTCATATGGGCTTATATTTCGGTATTATCACATGTATATTTTGTCTACGGGGCCCACCTCGGTTGCTCCTCAAGCTCAATGTTGATTCTGTGAAGATTTGTCGCTCAGATCTTCGCTGGATTGAACAAATTGACGAAAATGGAGACGCGCATTCTTCTTCTTCAGCCGCTGCGGCGCAGACACGTCTTCTTCGTCCTCGATGTATTGTTCTTACTCAGGGCGAATTGCTGCCACCGAGCGGTTATTAAATGCAAAAACTTTGTAATAATAATAATAATGCAAATAATAATAATAATAATAATGTCATTGGGTTGATTCTCATCAACAGTGAGAGTTCCTGGGCCCAGGTTAACAGCAACCACCTTGGTGCTACTGGCCAACAAGGTGACAGCGGAAACTGTGCTACTTTTGAATGAGGGCAAATGAAAACGAAATCGGGGAAATTGTGTTAGGAGGCATAAGCAAGAAGGAACAACACGAGGTGAGAAATTTAGGGACGTTAAGAGTAGGAAGCAGGTAGGAGAGAGTCTGGAGAGGTGGGGGTATGCGCTGTAGAGAAGAGGCATGAAAGTCAGCAGAAGCAAGACACAATACATGTATGTGAATCAGAAAGAGACAGGGAAGACCATGAAGATGCCACATGTAGAGATAATGAATGTACATGATTTTAAATACTTGGGGTCAACCATCCAAAGCAACGGACAGTAGACAAGAGAGGTGAAGAAGAGAGCTGAAGCAGAGAAGAGAGTTTAAGCAGGATGGAGTGGGGGAGTGTCAGGGGTGACAGGATAGAAGCAGGTAGTGACACCTGCTATGATGTGGTTTGGAGATGGTGGTGATGGCAAAAATACAGGAGGCCAAGCTGGAGGTAGCAGAGTTGAAGATACTAAGATTTTCACTGGGAGTGATCAGAATGGAGAAGATTAGAAATAAGTACATCAGAGGGACAGCTCAGGTTGAGGAATTTTGGAGACAAAATTAGAGAGGCAAGGCTGAGATGCCTTGGAAATGTGCAGAGGAGGGATAGTTGATATACTGGACAAAAATATTGAATATGGAGCTGCCAGGCAGGAGGAAAAGAAGAAAAAGATTTATGCAGCTGGTTGGTGTGACAGAGGAGGATGCTAGGGATACGGTGGAGGCAGATGATCCACTGTGGCGACCCCTAATGGGAGCAGCTGAAAGAAGATGAATGTTTTCTCTCACTGCATCCCAAAAAACGTCTCTGTGCTCTTTCTCTTTTCATTCTGCCTGGCACCTCCATATTCAGCATCCTTTGCAGTTATATCCACTATCCCTCCTCTGCACATGTCCAAACCATCTCTGACTTTGTCTCCAAACCACTCTACCTGAGTTGTCCATCTGACTCATTTCTAATCCTGTGCCTCCTGGTCCCCCAAATGAAAATTTTAGCATCTTCAACTCTACCACCTCCACCTCCTGTCTTTTTGTTAGTGCCATATAATAATAAATAAATAATAAATTTCATACTGGGCATCTAAATCTGTTTAGGTTTTAAAAAATCACAGATGATCCAATTTACCACAGTGAAATTTGTTTAATTTGGCCTTGAAATGTAATAAATTATCTGCTGTAAGTTTGCTGAAGTCTAAAGCTTAAGGGCAAACCAAAGAAAACATTGGCTGGAACATTTTATCAAAAGGAAAATTTAAATGTCATTGCACATGTTGCATCTGTTGTTGACTTTCTGTGTTAACAATAATTACAGTTTTTAATTAATTTATTGTTATAATGAATTCTAATCTGGTCTGATAATACTGCTAATACTGCCATACATTAATTTACACATTTTATTCCCCTCATCCGATTCAGGATGTCTGCCAGCTGTCATAAGGAAAAAGGCATGGATTCCGATATGAATTCAGAAAAACAAAATCAAATATCAAACATTGTATCATATGATACAAGTGAAGGGCAACGTCAGAAGAATGTCGGCTTGTTTCAGCAACATTAGTATTGCTCATTTTATTCATTCACAAGCATTATAGCAACTTGTTAGCTCAGCTAAATGTTGCTAAATACACACATAATTAAAAAAAATACACATGTACACACATACAGTGCAAATATACATAGTCGTACAGAATATGGACTCTGCTATAAACTCTGAGTTTTACTAGCTACAAGTTACAACACAACAACTAAAACATCACTCCACACAGAATGCTCTACATCTAGTTTTCAGTGTTTTAAATGAAGTGTCAAAGAGGACGGAACACGATTATCAATACAGCGGCTTAAGACTCTAAACGGAAGAGCAAATAAAACAGCTAAAACATTTCAATGAACTTAGTAAGCATTTCTAATCAAGTTATTCCTCTGGAAACATATTAGTACAAGACTGCAACAAATATTAAGGCACTTTAACTTAAAACATATGCTTTCTTGTTGCCTTAAAATTCTAAGTTGTCAAAAGTTGCACAGCAGTAGTCATGGTGACAAATTGAATCCACTGTATTTTTACACAGTTTTATAAAAATATTTTAACAGCACTCGTATTGTACAAGTTTGAAATCTTCAACATGGCTGAACAAAAATTGATTTTGGCTTTTAATTGTATATTCACTTAATCTGCATACGTTGATGATGGATCATTGTCTATTTAGGAGCAACTTTTAAATACAACTCTCCATATTTGTTTTTGAAATAAAACCTTAGTATCATAAAATTACCAAATCTTTCAACTCATAATTTTAGGCCACAAGATATGAACTCAGGATTTTCAATTCTGAAGCTAAAGTAGCAATTTGCAGAAACAAAGACAAATATACCTATATACAATGGGCTGATGAATAAAGTTAATTTCACTAAACTACGCTGTAATTTTTTTTACAGTTCTCAAGGAAAACAAACACAACAGAAGAGCTACTTCGCAACATAACAAGGGAGAGTGGCGAACACTATTGAAAAGACCAATCAGTACATAATGCAAAAGGATGAAACTGAGTTGCTGCGGACTAATTCTGCAAACTGGGGGAAAGTTAGACAGCACAGATAAAATATTATGATGCCAGATTTATTGGCTTTACTGCACATGTGCTTGTTGCTCCTCTTTATGTATTTGACTGCTGCCTAGTTTCCCTTTCTTTATGGCAGCATTTGAGGAACATCACCATTGCACCTTGGCTGTTGTTGCTGCTCTTCCTGTCTGGCTGCACTGAGCAGGGAGAGGGCAGTCTGTGTGTCAGGAGCCTTTTCACTACAACCAGCTTTCATACTGGTGGCAACACCATCGCTGCCACCTGCTGGAGGAGCAGGAGCAACGCTCGGTGCGTTGGGGTCAGCAGGCGCTCCTGTGGCCCCAGAATCACCCTGCTCAGACGCTCGAAGTCTCTTCATGAGGGTAGTCACTCTAACAGCTTTCTGTGAGTAACGAAAACAAAATAATAAGATACAACTGAAAATTACTAGTTTACCATTTCACTTGTGTTTATCATTGGCAAATACACCTTCAATGGCCACTTTATTAGGTACACATGTTCAACTACTCTATTCATCCATCCAGCCCAGGTGGCATAGACCAAAAGGCAGGGTATACCCTGGACAGGTCACCAGTCTGTCACAGGGTGTTCAACTACTAATTACAAATCTGAGTAGCCAATCATATGGCATGGTTTCAGTGCATGGCATGCATGAATAGTCAGTTAGCGGCAGTTCTCTGGGACAAAATGCCTTGTTAATATCAGAGGTCAGAGGAGAATGATCAGCTAATAAGAGGGCAAATGGTAACTAAAGTCATTACAAACAATGGATGCAGAACAGCATTGCAGAATGCAGAACATGTCAAAACTTGTGGCAGATAGGCTACAGCAGCAGAAGACCACTCCTGTCAGCTAAGAACAGGAAACTGAGGCTACAATTTGCATAGGCTCACCAAAATTGGACAACAGAAGATTGGAAAAAGTTGCCTGGTCTGATGAATCTCAATTTCTGCTGCAGCATTCAGATGGTAGACTCAGAATTTGGCATAAATAACATGAAAGCATGAATCCATTTGTCCTTGGATCAACAATTCAAATATACTGGTGCTGGTATAATGTTCTGGGCAATATTTTCTTGGCACTTTTGGCCCCTTGGCCCTTTGCACCATGTCACAAAGCTCAAATCATTTTTAACTGGTTTCTTGAATGTGACAATAAGTTCACTGTACTCAGATGGCCTCCACGGTCACAAGATCTCAATCCAGTAGAGCACCTTTGGGATGTGGTGGTATGAGAGATTCACATAATGCAGTTCACAAATCAGCAGGGACCGTGTGATGTCAATATGGACCAAAATCTGTGAGGAACTTTTCCAGCACCTTGATGAGTCTATGCCTTGAAGAATTAAGGCAGTTCTGAAAGCAAAACGGGGTTCAGTCCAGTACTAGCAAGGTGTACCTAATAAAGTGGCAGGTGAGTTTAAATCAGTAATCTAAGTAATGGAGTCACATGGGAGTCATTGGATAAAGAAACATGTTTTGGCCAATTTAAATAGCTACAGCCCTTCAAATTGGATCCTGGGCCACAATCATGAATTCAACATATGGATTTTATATATTTTATAAATAAAAAACATCAGAGCAGAAAATAATTAATATGTGAAATATACTGCATTAGAAGGACTACCTTCCACTTGGCTTTGGCAAAGTTCTTTTCAATTTGTGCACAAACACCATCCTTGATGTTCTTATCTGAGGCAGCATTGCCAGAAATCCTGAGAACAAAAGAACAAAAGAGTTCCTTACTCCAATACATTATTATATTTAAGGTGTGTATTTAAGTTAATAATTCCAGCTGTATCAGTGGTAGTGTTTACATTTGATTTAGTTTCTTTACCATTCATGGGCTATGGCTTCTTGTGCAGTCAATCGCTGATCTTGATCCACTTCCATTAAAGATGCCACTAAGCTTTTGGCTGTGAAACAAACAAACAAAAAACGAAACAAAAAAAACAGTTAAAAACAGGAAAATTATTTACACCTGGGACACATCATCTGTGATCTGCCTATTGCAGACACACCAACATGCAACCTTGAACATTGTTTCCAAGAAAGATTTGGAGCTGTTTAAATAAAAAACAGAATTCATGTGGTTTGCAATTTATTTAAACCCTATGAGTAATTTAAAAATAGTACAAAGACAAAATAGAGTATTGAAACTGAGACATGACTGACTTTATTGTATTTTGATAAATAATGAATGACTCAGATGACTTGAATTTGATATCAGTAACACATTTAAAAAAAAGCTCAGCATGCTTTGTCTTACGTTAACACTTATCTAGTATCCCTTTTAGAACTAGTATCTCTTTCTGAGGTATGCTAAATGGAAGGAAGGAGGCCGAGAACTAGTGAGTGTCAGAATCACTCTCCTGGATGAAACAACAAAGATCCATGAGTACATCAGAAAAATGGCCACAAATGATCACATGCTTAGTGAGTACCTCAGGCAGCAGAAACCCGAGAAAGAAAATGAATCATCATGGAAGGACAGACCGCTGCACAACATGCACCAGATGTACCAGAAGAAGTGACTGATATCAAAAAATCCTACCAATGGCTGGACAAAGCTGGACTGAAAGACAGCACAGTGGCACTAATCATGGCGGCACAGGAACAGCCTCTAAGCACAAGATCGACAGAAGCTGGGGTCTACCACACAAGGCAAGGCCTCAGGTGCAGGATGTGCAGAAATGCCCCTGAGACAATCCAGCACATAACTGCAGGGTGCAAGATGCTAGAAGGCATGGAACGCCGTAACCAAGTGGCTGGCATAGTATACAGGATCATCTGTGCCAAGTATGACCTGGAAGTCCCAAGGTTAAAATGGGATACGCCCCCAAGGGTGGTTGAGAATGATAGAACCAAGATCCTGTGGGACTTCCAGATATAGACAAACAACCTTGTGATGGCTAACCAACCAGACACAGTAGTGGTGGACAAACAAAGAATGAAAGCGTGATAAACGTGATAAACGTTGCAATACAAAGGAAAGGCAACATCAAGAAGAAAGAACACGAGAAGCTCAATAAATACCAAGGTGTCAGAGATGAGCTAGAGAGGATGTGGAAGGTGAAGGTATCAGTGGTCACCGTGGTAACTGGAACACTCAGGGCAGTGACCCCCAAACTGGGAGAATGGCTCTAGCAGATTCCAGGAATGACATCTGTGATCTCTGTCCAGAACAGCGGAGTCCTGGGAACAGCTAAGATACTGCGCAGGACCCTCAAGCTCCCAGGCCTTTGGTAGAGGACCCAAGCTTGGAGGACAAAGACTGCCCGCAGGGCGAGCTGGGATTTTTAGAACATTCACAAATCTCAGTACCACTGTCTCAAGATGTGGGACAGGGGGACATAGAATAAAAATGCTGTGCAGTCCCCCATAAAGAGAGACATCAACAATAACTTATAATAGATTTGATTCAGAGAAATTACTGCTTGCTGTAATCAGAGAGAGGAATTTTGATACAAAAACTACCTCAAATAGAAGCTTCCTTAAAATACACTCACCTAGGTGAGGTGTTAGGTGCACCTTGCCAGTACTGGATTGGACCCCCAGTTTGTGTTAAGAACTGCCTTAATTCTTCACAGCTCAACAAGGTGCTGGACACATTCATTAGAGATTTTGGTTCATATTGACATGACAGCATCACACATTTGCTGCAGATTTGTCAACTGCACATTCATGATGTCTGGCATGAACAACCAGTCACAAAGTCACTAACCTTTCTTCCCCCTTATGATGCTCAGTTTGAAGTTCAGGAGAGCATCTTGACCATGTCTACATGCTTAAATCCACTGACTTGCTACCATATGATTGACTGATTAGATATTTGCATTAATGAACAAGTGAACAGGTTGAACTGGTGAAGTGAACTGAATGAAGTGAACAGTGAGTATATATGCCTGCTGTCTTCTGAAGCTGAGGTAAATCAAGGTCCTGATCTCTATGCAAGGAAATACATTTTTTTTGCATTCTGTTTTTATCTACATTTTACACAGAATCTCAATTTCTTTTTAGAAACAGGCTTGTATAGTCAATTAAAGTGAGTGTCTCTTACCAGAGTCTGAAATATCATCCCAGTATGGGGAATCAAATTCATAATCCCCTGACAAAATCTTTAGGAAAAGGTTTTTGTCGCGATTATCGGAGTCATCTTCTTCAGCATCATCATAGAAAGGAGGGTTCCCAGACAAACTAATGAGGTGGAAAAATGAGGATTAAAGGATAAGACTTTTCTTTCATAAAACTTTTACCTACAACACTTTGGCTCATAAATATAAAACAATTTACGCTAAGCACATTATGAGTCACTTACAGTATATACATGATCACACCTATGGCCCAACAGTCTACAGGTCTTCCATCTGTCTGTCTCGCCACCACTTCAGGGGCTAGGAACAAAAACAGGTTTTAAGTATTTCGATGATACAGTGTAGGTTTACGCTTACATTGTAAATCTATACACCACAAAGTAGTACAAAATGAATTTTAATGATCTAAACTGACGTTACTCACCAAGATATTCAGGAGTCCCACATGGATCTTTAATGAGTCCATTTTCCAGTTTTGCCAACTGGAAGTCACTGATAACGATTTTGGAGTGCTTCAAGCGATTAAAGTACACCAAGTTCTCCAGCTGGTTAAGCAAATGAAAGTTCGTTTGATTCATTTTCCTTTTTTTAAATAGTAAGCATATCTCACTGACTGCAACATCTCATGTTTGCAAAGGTTATCACAAGGTCGTTCCTACATGCAGTCATTTACTTGGCCTGTGATGATGTGCTGTGTTTTTCACTAGGTGTCAGTAGTGCAGTACCTTGAGGTTTCTGTGGACAATTTTCAGAGAGTGCAGGTAAGCCACAGCCTCCAACACCTGCCTCATAACATTGCTGGTGTCCCTCTCCGAGTAGTAGCCTTGATCTAAGATCCAATCAAAGACCTCTCTGCCTGTAGCGCTGACAAAACAGGACAGATTTACCACATCACTTCTTGATGACAGGAGTGCAAAACATTTCACATATTCAATAAGTAATTTCTTTTGTGAAAGCTGAAAAGTACAGTGAACAACAAATGCCTCAAAAGTACTCACAGCTCCAGGAAAATAAAGTACTCCTTCTTTGTTTCAAAGGCGTCAACCAGCTGAAGGATGTTATGATGTTTTACCCTTTGAAATAGACGAAAAGAACAGGGGGAAGATGCAGTGATGCAGGTGGCTTAAATGAGCAATAAATGAGTCAAAATGTACAACAGGGCAACAACATAATCTCAATAGTACTCCGTACCACAAGGTAAAACTGATAACCAATGACAGTTTTTCCATTATGCCAAAAATTTCCAGCATGGCATCACCACAGTCTGGCTCATCAGAAGATGACTTTTTAAAACGCCAATTGATAACTTCAATCAAGCAGTGAAAAATCACCAAAATAATATGTCATTTCTGCGTTCATAAATAATCACCACTAAATGAATTCATTATTAAATTGATTTGGGGCCAAGTATGCTGATTGTTATTGTAATTTCTTGTCAGTTGCTGGTGGTGTTGACCTTTATTATGTATTATTTTTCATGCAAATGTGACTTATAATTGATTCCTTAGCAATAACAATAGGCCTAGCTAATTTTACGTGACTATGGAATTTCAGGCTTTTAAAGTTTTAAAGGATAAGACTGGTAAGAGTCCCAAAGAAAAGATCAATTAAAATCATTTAATACTTTATCTTAAAGCACAGGTAATACACTATCTTTACTGAAAAAAAAAGCTTAGTAATGTTTGGTTTTGTTCATGAGTAAACAATATCTTTGGGGGTCTTTTTTTTTTAGCTGTATCTCTTGTGCTCTAATAAATACTCACAACAGCAGTGCATGTGGAATAAACCCATGATTATGGTAATGTCATGCCATGTAGTGGCACATGGCTCACTGATCTCTCTCGCTCTCGCTCTTTGTTTTTAGCAGATTTTCAAAATGCCAGAAAGGAATAAGTCATATTAGAATTTGGCTGCACAATCAATCAATGATAAAAGAATAAATTCATTAGTGCACTTATAATGTTTTGTGTCAGATTTGTAAATAATAAGTAAATTTAGAACATCACCAGGCTTATCTTTAAAGGAAAGACAGATTTAAATGGAACTTGATTTAATGAATGCATAGCTATCACTTGGAAAAACTGAAACAAACAAATCAGTTCACTTTAATTTTACTTTACCCTGTTAATCACTTCTGCAATATGCAAAACTTCAAAAATGTTTGGCTTTTTCACCACACTTTTTTTTTCTTTTTGGCTCAACTCAGAGATAGCCAGTCATTTCACACCGGCAAGTGTGTAGCTTTGTGTCTGTGCCAGGAAGCTGCCACAGATACATGAGCTCTATAATGAGCAGCTCAACACTTTACTTACATCTTCAAAATCATAATCTCATTCTTGGCAGCTTTCCTGACTTTCCTTCCATCTTTTTTGTGGAACTTTTTGCATGTGTACATTTTTAGGGTGTTCCGGTCCTTCGCCCGAAATATCTCGCAGAACTCCTCTCTGTGATAATAAGACAAAAAAAAGCAAACATACATCATGACATGAGGCAAATTCCTCAAGGCTCTGTACAAACTTGTCAACATTTAGAAAAGAAAAAAAATGTACTCACGATTTAACGATTTGTCCGAGGTCATATTTGTCGGTCACCTCTGAGGGACTGTTGTAATCCTTCTTCTCACCGAGTGTCAAACAACCAAATGGCATGGCAGCTCGTGCCCTAGCCAGGGAATATCTCTCCAACACAACCTGCCAATAATGCGCAACATGTTAAGAGATCCCATATTAGTATAGCTTTGTTTCAAAAGAGGTCTGCATAGCACAAAGTATTTGCTAAATACCATAAACAATATTATTCCAAATGTTTTTAAAAAGCTATACAAAAAATTTCTTGTGAGAAAAATAAACTTCTTCATTAATGACACTAACAGAAGTTAGTGATGCATCAGCGATGTGTTTAACATTAAATGAATGCAGTAAATCAGTGCACACACTTGCAGGACTCTCTTATTTCTTTCTCTGGAATCTGGTTGTACATCTGAGATTAGGCGAGCATAATTGAGCTTGTGGGAGCAAATTATTTCAAATTACCACAAGAGCAACACAACATAAAAATAAAAATTTCAGTAATCTTCTTTGGGGAACTCTTGTGTGTTTCCTTTCCATTCTGCAGTGAGTCAGCCATGTACTGCAGCAGCAGCAACAGCAGCTTTCATTTGTCTGTTTTCTGCAGTAAATAATATTCAGATGGCTTTGACCTTGTGCAACAGCTGTAACTTTTTTCTGCTTTTGTGTATGCTGAAATACTTAAAATCTGAAAAAGCCATTACTTTGTCAGCTTTGGAATAACAACTGTGAAACATCACAATATTAACACGGACACATGAACATTTTTGCTGTCAACTAATAGGAAGAATGTGATGATAATAATGGAGAAGAGATTAAGATTTTTATACAAGTACTATAGTACAACAAAGTACAGTGGTAGTATAGCATCACATAACTAATACTGTAAATAACATGCAGTGTAAGCCATACAATTTCCCAAAAAAGAAGCCCAGTGTTTGTATGGACAAAATAGATTAAAATATATAATCACTGTATTGTGATTGTGTCAAACTAAATGTATATTGCAATACAAATACTATGATCTGTACAACGTAAAAGCACATAGATAATTTAAGAAATATGTATTGTTTTGGTTCATCTTCCCAACAGCTCAAACCCAGTCATTAAGACAGTTTAGACTCTAATAATATAGCTTTTGATTTTACAGAGTAATTTTATCGGTATGAATGAATATACTGACAGGTTCTAACTACTACTTAAATGCAGGTATACTGACTGTAATACAATGTTTACGAAGAGTTCTACTATGTTGAGTGAACAACAACTTTACAAACATAACATCATGTATGTCATCTATCCATCCATCCCATCCATCCGTGAGTGGGGGCTGGCTGTAGCCTATTACAGATATGGCTGGACAAGAGGCTGAAAGGCTGAAAGACAGGGCACACTCTGGACAGGTCGCCAATGTATTACTGTTTTTTATGGTCATGTTTTGTTCAACTCAATTCTCAATACTGCAGAACCACAGGTTCTGAAACACTCTATATAACAAAATCCTCAATATACACTGAAACCTGAACAAGATTTTGAAGGACTAAATAACAGGGCTTTCAGTATACAGAAAAAGCATTGCTATGTATGATATCATATGTTATAATCTACAGTTTACATAAATACATGACATTTTAGTGCTCAGTGGTCACTCTAATGACTGAAATAACAGCTGACAAACACATAACAACATAAATGCTTAACTGCAGGATAAATCCCTGCATGCAGCATGACATTTCCAACTGTACACAACAAAAAGCCCAATAAATTAAATTCACCCACATGAATTCCTCTAACAGGTTTCTATGCCAATTTCACAGCCTGGCTACATAACCCCGCTGCTCTTTTCATCGTGAAAATTGGAGCACTTTTATGGACACAGAGTGATCTAACTCTGGATTCTTTGCTATAACATGTTTTCAGAGCAAAAGTGTCTTCATGTTTTGCTTTGAATTAGTTATCTACTTTGCTTACAGACTTTGATCTTGTGAGTTTGGTGCAAGCAGCTGGTAGTAAAATTGTTTACCGGCGAGCCCTGTGGTTGCAATCAATTCCAGCTTAGAACTCAAACTTTGTTTGCAGCTAAACGGCAAAACACTATACAGGTCCACAACTGCCAGCTAAAATTACTGATGACATAGGATCCTTGTATGGATAACAGACTATTTTACTTTTTTTTGGCAGGCCTTACAATGGAAGTAGCAGCCAGTGCAGAAGAGTGGGAGTACAGAAATTCTGACTGAGGTGTTGAGTATTGAACCTAAGTCAAGACCAGAGGAGAATTTCTCCCAGCTCCAGCATCCAATAATATCTGTAGTACAGTGAGGTGTGACATATCTAAGAAGATAGTCTTTCATTGCACTTTATTACTGTGTATTGCTTAAAGTAATTGCAAATCAAGACAATGTCCTTGAGTTGAAGACACTTGGATGGTATAAGTGTGCAAATGTTCACAAGGTGACTCTCCAAAGAGATCTGTGTGATATTGATGCTGTGGTATGCTAAATTTCTTCTGTTTCCAGTGAAATTCCTAATTATAGATTCTTTACTGATATTAATTTAAGTAATACCACCAGTTTTAACCTATATGCAGCTGGGAGAAAAAGTGGCCATTTTTTGATGCGTGCATATCTTACTTAATTATGTTTAGGCTATAAGGTTCCTAGTGTTAGCACAGTGTTAAAGTTCCTGAATGCAGATGTGTTTACAGCATTATTGTTAATTTATCAAGTGTGCAATTGTGTGTCAAGAGGAATGCAGGATTATGCAAGTTACCTGCATTTCTAAGTCACTATTACTTATGTGAAAAGTAATCACCACTCTTCGACTGCAAACAGGCCATATTTATTTTAAGTGTGCTAAAGTGAAGGTGGGGGTCAACTTGAGTAGCCAAAGGGATCAAGTCTCTTCTTTTCAGCCATTACTTTTTGTTTTTAAGTCCATCCCAGACTTTACTTAAGGTTGGGATGGACTTAAATAACAAAAAGTAATGGCTGAAAAGAAGAGACTTGATCCCTTTGGCTACTCCAAGTTGACCCCCACCTTCACTTTAGCACACTTAAAATAAATATGGCCTGTTTGCAGTCGAAGAGTGGGTGAATTACTTTTTTCACATAAGTAATAGTGACTTAGAAATGCAGGTAACTTGCATAATCCTGCATTCCTCTTGACACACAATTGCACACTTGATAAATTAACAATAATGCTGTAAACACATACTGCATTCAGGAACTTTAACACTGTGCTAACACTAGGAACCTTATAGCCTAAACATAATTAAGTAAGATATGCACGCATCAAAAAATGGCCACTTTTTTCTCCCAGCTGCATATAGGTTAAAACTGGTGGTATTACTTAAATTAATATCAGTAAAGAATCTATAATTAGGAATTTCACTGGAAACAGAAGAAATTTAGCATACCACAGCATCAATATCACACAGATCTCTTTGGAGAGTCACCTTGTGAACATTTGCACACTTATACCATCCAAGTGTCTTCAACTCAAGGACATTGTCTTGATTTGCAATTACTCTTAAGCAATACACAGTAATAAAGTGCAATGAAAGACTATCTTCTTAGATATGTCACACCTCACTGTACTACAGATATTATTGGATGCTGGAGCTGGGAGAAATCTCTGCCTCTGGTCTTGACTTAGGTTCAATACTCAACACCTCAGTCAGAATTTCTGTACTCCCACTCTTCTGCACTGGCTGCTACTTCCATTGTAAGGCCTGCCAAAAAAAAAGTGAAATAGTCTGTTATCCATACAAGGATCCTATGTCATCAGTAATTTTAGCTGGCAGTTGTGGACCTGTATAGTGTTTTGCCAGTTTTAGCTGCAAACAAAGTTTGAGTTCTAAGCTGGAATTGATTGCAACCACAGGGCTCGCCGGTAAACAATTTTACTACCAGCTGCTTGCACCAAACTCACAAGATACAAAGTCTGTAAGCAAAGTAGATAACTAATTCAAAGCAAAACATGAAGACACTTTTGCTCTGAAAACATGTTATAGCAAAGAATCCAGAGTTAGATCACTCTGTGTCCATAAAAGTGCTCCAATTTTCACGATGAAAAAAAGCAGCGGGGTTATGTAGCCAGGCTGTGAAATTGGCATAGAAACCTGTTAGAGGAATTCATGTGGGTGAATTTAATTTATTGGGCTTTTTGTTGTGTACAGTTGGAAATGTCATGCTGCATGCAGGGATTTATCCTGCAGTTAAGCATTTATGTTGTTATGTGTTTGTCAGCTGTTATTTCAGTCATTAGAGTGACCACTGAGCACTAAAATGTCATGTATTTATGTAAACTGTAGATTATAACATATGATATCATACATAGCAATGCTTTTTCTGTATACTGAAAGCCCTGTTATTTAGTCCTTCAAAATCTTGTTCAGGTTTCAGTGTATATTGAGGATTTTGTTATATAGAGTGTTTCAGAACCTGTGGTTCTGCAGTATTGAGAATTGAGTTGAACAAAACATGACCATAAAAAACAGTAATACATTGGCAACCTGTCCAGAGTGTGCCCTGTCTTTCAGCCTTTCAGCCTTTTGTCCAGTGATATCTGTAATAGGCTACAGCCAGCCCCCACTCACGGATGGATGGATGGATGGATAGATGACATACATGATGTTATGTTTGTAAAGTTGTTGTTCACTCAACATAGAGAACTGATAAACATTGTATTACAGTCAGTATACCTGCATTTAAGTAGTAGTTAGAACCTGTCAGTATATTGATTCATACCATAAAATTACTCTGTAAATCAAAAACTATATTATTAGAGTCTAAACTGTCTTAATGACTGGGTTTGAGCTGTTGGGAAGATGAACCAAAACAATACATATTTCTTAAATTATCTATGTGCTTTTACGTTGTACAGATCATAGTATTTGTATTGCAATATACATTTAGTTTGACACAATCACAATACAGTGATTATATATTTTAATCTATTTTGTCCATACAAACACTGGGCTTCTTTTTTGGGAAATTGTATGGCTTACACTGCATGTTATTTACAGTATTAGTTATGTGATGCTATACTACCACTGTACTTTGTTGTACTATAGTACTTGTATAAAAATCTTAATCTCTTCTCCATTATTATCATCACATTCTTCCTATTAGTTGACAGCAAAAATGTTCATGTGTCCGTGTTAATATTGTGATGTTTCACAGTTGTTATTCCAAAGCTGACAAAGTAATGGCTTTTTCAGATTTTAAGTATTTCAGCATACACAAAAGCAGAAAAAAGTTACAGCTGTTGCACAAGGTCAAAGCCATCTGAATATTATTTACTGCAGAAAACAGACAAATGAAAGCTGCTGTTGCTGCTGCTGCAGTACATGGCTGACTCACTGCAGAATGGAAAGAAACACACAGAGTTCCCCAAAGAAGATTACTGAAATTTTTATTTTTATGTTGTGTTGCTCTTGTGGTAATTTGAAATAATTTGCTCCCACAAGCTCAATTATGCTCGCCTAATCTCAGATGTACAACCAGATTCCAGAGAAAGAAATAAGAGAGTCCTGCAAGTGTGTGCACTGATTTACTGCATTCATTTAATGTTAAACACATCGCTGATGCATCACTAACTTCTGTTAGTGTCATTAATGAAGAAGTTTATTTTTCTCACAAGAAATTTTTTGTATAGCTTTTTAAAAACATTTGGAATAATATTGTTTATGGTATTTAGCAAATACTTTGTGCTATGCAGACCTCTTTTGAAACAAAGCTATACTAATATGGGATCTCTTAACATGTTGCGCATTATTGGCAGGTTGTGTTGGAGAGATATTCCCTGGCTAGGGCACGAGCTGCCATGCCATTTGGTTGTTTGACACTCGGTGAGAAGAAGGATTACAACAGTCCCTCAGAGGTGACCGACAAATATGACCTCGGACAAATCGTTAAATCGTGAGTACATTTTTTTTCTTTTCTAAATGTTGACAAGTTTGTACAGAGCCTTGAGGAATTTGCCTCATGTCATGATGTATGTTTGCTTTTTTTTGTCTTATTATCACAGAGAGGAGTTCTGCGAGATATTTCGGGCGAAGGACCGGAACACCCTAAAAATGTACACATGCAAAAAGTTCCACAAAAAAGATGGAAGGAAAGTCAGGAAAGCTGCCAAGAATGAGATTATGATTTTGAAGATGTAAGTAAAGTGTTGAGCTGCTCATTATAGAGCTCATGTATCTGTGGCAGCTTCCTGGCACAGACACAAAGCTACACACTTGCCGGTGTGAAATGACTGGCTATCTCTGAGTTGAGCCAAAAAGAAAAAAAAAGTGTGGTGAAAAAGCCAAACATTTTTGAAGTTTTGCATATTGCAGAAGTGATTAACAGGGTAAAGTAAAATTAAAGTGAACTGATTTGTTTGTTTCAGTTTTTCCAAGTGATAGCTATGCATTCATTAAATCAAGTTCCATTTAAATCTGTCTTTCCTTTAAAGATAAGCCTGGTGATGTTCTAAATTTACTTATTATTTACAAATCTGACACAAAACATTATAAGTGCACTAATGAATTTATTCTTTTATCATTGATTGATTGTGCAGCCAAATTCTAATATGACTTATTCCTTTCTGGCATTTTGAAAATCTGCTAAAAACAAAAGAGCGAGAGGAGATCAGTGAGCCATGTGCCACTACATGGCATGACATTACCATAATCATGGGTTTATTCCACATGCACTGCTGTTGTGAGTATTTATTAGAGCACAAGAGATACAGCTAAAAAAAAAGACCCCAAAAGATATTGTTTACTCATGAACAAAACCAAACATTACTAAGCTTTTTTTTTTCAGTAAAGATAGTGTATTACCTGTGCTTTAAGATAAAGTATTAAATGATTTTAATTGATCTTTTCTTTGGGACTCTTACCAGTCTTATCCTTTAAAACTTTAAAAGCCTGAAATTCCATAGTCACGTAAAATTAGCTAGGCCTATTGTTATTGCTAAGGAATCAATTATAAGTCACATTTGCATGAAAAATAATACATAATAAAGGTCAACACCACCAGCAACTGACAAGAAATTACAATAACAATCAGCATACTTGGCCCCAAATCAATTTAATAATGAATTCATTTAGTGGTGATTATTTATGAACGCAGAAATGACATATTATTTTGGTGATTTTTCACTGCTTGATTGAAGTTATCAATTGGCGTTTTAAAAAGTCATCTTCTGATGAGCCAGACTGTGGTGATGCCATGCTGGAAATTTTTGGCATAATGGAAAAACTGTCATTGGTTATCAGTTTTACCTTGTGGTACGGAGTACTATTGAGATTATGTTGTTGCCCTGTTGTACATTTTGACTCATTTATTGCTCATTTAAGCCCACCTGCATCACTGCATCTTCCCCCTGTTCTTTTCGTCTATTTCAAAGGGTAAAACATCATAACATCCTTCAGCTGGTTGACGCCTTTGAAACAAAGAAGGAGTACTTTATTTTCCTGGAGCTGTGAGTACTTTTGAGGCATTTGTTGTTCACTGTACTTTTCAGCTTTCACAAAAGAAATTACTTATTGAATATGTGAAATGTTTTGCACTCCTGTCATCAAGAAGTGATGTGGTAAATCTGTCCTGTTTTGTCAGCGCTACAGGCAGAGAGGTCTTTGATTGGATCTTAGATCAAGGCTACTACTCGGAGAGGGACACCAGCAATGTTATGAGGCAGGTGTTGGAGGCTGTGGCTTACCTGCACTCTCTGAAAATTGTCCACAGAAACCTCAAGGTACTGCACTACTGACACCTAGTGAAAAACACAGCACATCATCACAGGCCAAGTAAATGACTGCATGTAGGAACGACCTTGTGATAACCTTTGCAAACATGAGATGTTGCAGTCAGTGAGATATGCTTACTATTTAAAAAAAAGGAAAATGAATCAAACGAACTTTCATTTGCTTAACCAGCTGGAGAACTTGGTGTACTTTAATCGCTTGAAGCACTCCAAAATCGTTATCAGTGACTTCCAGTTGGCAAAACTGGAAAATGGACTCATTAAAGATCCATGTGGGACTCCTGAATATCTTGGTGAGTAACGTCAGTTTAGATCATTAAAATTCATTTTGTACTACTTTGTGGTGTATAGATTTACAATGTAAGCGTAAACCTACACTGTATCATCGAAATACTTAAAACCTGTTTTTGTTCCTAGCCCCTGAAGTGGTGGCGAGACAGAGATATGGAAGACCTGTAGACTGTTGGGCCATAGGTGTGATCATGTATATACTGTAAGTGACTCATAATGTGCTTAGCGTAAATTGTTTTATATTTATGAGCCAAAGTGTTGTAGGTAAAAGTTTTATGAAAGAAAAGTCTTATCCTTTAATCCTCATTTTTCCACCTCATTAGTTTGTCTGGGAACCCTCCTTTCTATGATGATGCTGAAGAAGATGACTCCGATAATCGCGACAAAAACCTTTTCCTAAAGATTTTGTCAGGGGATTATGAATTTGATTCCCCATACTGGGATGATATTTCAGACTCTGGTAAGAGACACTCACTTTAATTGACTATACAAGCCTGTTTCTAAAAAGAAATTGAGATTCTGTGTAAAATGTAGATAAAAACAGAATGCAAAAAAAATGTATTTCCTTGCATAGAGATCAGGACCTTGATTTACCTCAGCTTCAGAAGACAGCAGGCATATATACTCACTGTTCACTTCATTCAGTTCACTTCACCAGTTCAACCTGTTCACTTGTTCATTAATGCAAATATCTAATCAGTCAATCATATGGTAGCAAGTCAGTGGATTTAAGCATGTAGACATGGTCAAGATGCTCTCCTGAACTTCAAACTGAGCATCATAAGGGGGAAGAAAGGTTAGTGACTTTGTGACTGGTTGTTCATGCCAGACATCATGAATGTGCAGTTGACAAATCTGCAGCAAATGTGTGATGCTGTCATGTCAATATGAACCAAAATCTCTAATGAATGTGTCCAGCACCTTGTTGAGCTGTGAAGAATTAAGGCAGTTCTTAACACAAACTGGGGGTCCAATCCAGTACTGGCAAGGTGCACCTAACACCTCACCTAGGTGAGTGTATTTTAAGGAAGCTTCTATTTGAGGTAGTTTTTGTATCAAAATTCCTCTCTCTGATTACAGCAAGCAGTAATTTCTCTGAATCAAATCTATTATAAGTTATTGTTGATGTCTCTCTTTATGGGGGACTGCACAGCATTTTTATTCTATGTCCCCCTGTCCCACATCTTGAGACAGTGGTACTGAGATTTGTGAATGTTCTAAAAATCCCAGCTCGCCCTGCGGGCAGTCTTTGTCCTCCAAGCTTGGGTCCTCTACCAAAGGCCTGGGAGCTTGAGGGTCCTGCGCAGTATCTTAGCTGTTCCCAGGACTCCGCTGTTCTGGACAGAGATCACAGATGTCATTCCTGGAATCTGCTAGAGCCATTCTCCCAGTTTGGGGGTCACTGCCCTGAGTGTTCCAGTTACCACGGTGACCACTGATACCTTCACCTTCCACATCCTCTCTAGCTCATCTCTGACACCTTGGTATTTATTGAGCTTCTCGTGTTCTTTCTTCTTGATGTTGCCTTTCCTTTGTATTGCAACGTTTATCACGTTTATCACGCTTTCATTCTTTGTTTGTCCACCACTACTGTGTCTGGTTGGTTAGCCATCACAAGGTTGTTTGTCTATATCTGGAAGTCCCACAGGATCTTGGTTCTATCATTCTCAACCACCCTTGGGGGCGTATCCCATTTTAACCTTGGGACTTCCAGGTCATACTTGGCACAGATGATCCTGTATACTATGCCAGCCACTTGGTTACGGCGTTCCATGCCTTCTAGCATCTTGCACCCTGCAGTTATGTGCTGGATTGTCTCAGGGGCATTTCTGCACATCCTGCACCTGAGGCCTTGCCTTGTGTGGTAGACCCCAGCTTCTGTCGATCTTGTGCTTAGAGGCTGTTCCTGTGCCGCCATGATTAGTGCCACTGTGCTGTCTTTCAGTCCAGCTTTGTCCAGCCATTGGTAGGATTTTTTGATATCAGTCACTTCTTCTGGTACATCTGGTGCATGTTGTGCAGCGGTCTGTCCTTCCATGATGATTCATTTTCTTTCTCGGGTTTCTGCTGCCTGAGGTACTCACTAAGCATGTGATCATTTGTGGCCATTTTTCTGATGTACTCATGGATCTTTGTTGTTTCATCCAGGAGAGTGATTCTGACACTCACTAGTTCTCGGCCTCCTTCCTTCCATTTAGCATACCTCAGAAAGAGATACTAGTTCTAAAAGGGATACTAGATAAGTGTTAACGTAAGACAAAGCATGCTGAGCTTTTTTTGAAATGTGTTACTGATATCAAATTCAAGTCATCTGAGTCATTCATTATTTATCAAAATACAATAAAGTCAGTCAGTCTCAGTTTCAATACTCTATTTTGTCTTTGTACTATTTTTAAATTACTCATAGGGTTTAAATAAATTGCAAACCACATGAATTCTGTTTTTTATTTAAACAGCTCCAAATCTTTCTTGGAAACAATGTTCAAGGTTGCATGTTGGTGTGTCTGCAATAGGCAGATCACAGATGATGTGTCCCAGGTGTAAATAATTTTCCTGTTTTTAACTGTTTTTTTTGTTTCGTTTTTTGTTTGTTTGTTTCACAGCCAAAAGCTTAGTGGCATCTTTAATGGAAGTGGATCAAGATCAGCGATTGACTGCACAAGAAGCCATAGCCCATGAATGGTAAAGAAACTAAATCAAATGTAAACACTACCACTGATACAGCTGGAATTATTAACTTAAATACACACCTTAAATATAATAATGTATTGGAGTAAAGAACTCTTTTGTTCTTTTGTTCTCAGGATTTCTGGCAATGCTGCCTCAGATAAGAACATCAAGGATGGTGTTTGTGCACAAATTGAAAAGAACTTTGCCAAAGCCAAGTGGAAGGTAGTCCTTCTAATGCAGTATATTTCACATATTAATTATTTTCTGCTCTGATGTTTTTTATTTATAAAATATATAAAATCCATATGTTGAATTCATGATTGTGGCCCAGGATCCAATTTGAAGGGCTGTAGCTATTTAAATTGGCCAAAACATGTTTCTTTATCCAATGACTCCCATGTGACTCCATTACTTAGATTACTGATTTAAACTCACCTGCCACTTTATTAGGTACACCTTGCTAGTACTGGACTGAACCCCGTTTTGCTTTCAGAACTGCCTTAATTCTTCAAGGCATAGACTCATCAAGGTGCTGGAAAAGTTCCTCACAGATTTTGGTCCATATTGACATCACACGGTCCCTGCTGATTTGTGAACTGCATTATGTGAATCTCTCATACCACCACATCCCAAAGGTGCTCTACTGGATTGAGATCTTGTGACCGTGGAGGCCATCTGAGTACAGTGAACTTATTGTCACATTCAAGAAACCAGTTAAAAATGATTTGAGCTTTGTGACATGGTGCAAAGGGCCAAGGGGCCAAAAGTGCCAAGAAAATATTGCCCAGAACATTATACCAGCACCAGTATATTTGAATTGTTGATCCAAGGACAAATGGATTCATGCTTTCATGTTATTTATGCCAAATTCTGAGTCTACCATCTGAATGCTGCAGCAGAAATTGAGATTCATCAGACCAGGCAACTTTTTCCAATCTTCTGTTGTCCAATTTTGGTGAGCCTATGCAAATTGTAGCCTCAGTTTCCTGTTCTTAGCTGACAGGAGTGGTCTTCTGCTGCTGTAGCCTATCTGCACCAAGTTTTGACATGTTCTGCATTCTGCGATGCTCTTCTGCATCCATTGTTTGTAATGACTTTAGTTACCATTTGCCCTCTTATTAGCTGATCATTCTCCTCTGACCTCTGATATTAACAAGGCATTTTGTCCCAGAGAACTGCCGCTAACTGACTATTCATGCATGCCATGCACTGAAACCATGCCATATGATTGGCTACTCAGATTTGTAATTAGTAGTTGAACACCCTGTGACAGACTGGTGACCTGTCCAGGGTATACCCTGCCTTTTGGTCTATGCCACCTGGGCTGGATGGATGAATAGAGTAGTTGAACATGTGTACCTAATAAAGTGGCCATTGAAGGTGTATTTGCCAATGATAAACACAAGTGAAATGGTAAACTAGTAATTTTCAGTTGTATCTTATTATTTTGTTTTCGTTACTCACAGAAAGCTGTTAGAGTGACTACCCTCATGAAGAGACTTCGAGCGTCTGAGCAGGGTGATTCTGGGGCCACAGGAGCGCCTGCTGACCCCAACGCACCGAGCGTTGCTCCTGCTCCTCCAGCAGGTGGCAGCGATGGTGTTGCCACCAATATGAAAGCTGGTTGTAGTGAAAAGGCTCCTGACACACAGACTGCCCTCTCCCTGCTCAGTGCAGCCAGACAGGAAGAGCAGCAACAACAGCCAAGGTGCAATGGTGATGTTCCTCAAATGCTGCCATAAAGAAAGGGAAACTAGGCAGCAGTCAAATACATAAAGAGGAGCAACAAGCACATGTGCAGTAAAGCCAATAAATCTGGCATCATAATATTTTATCTGTGCTGTCTAACTTTCCCCCAGTTTGCAGAATTAGTCCGCAGCAACTCAGTTTCATCCTTTTGCATTATGTACTGATTGGTCTTTTCAATAGTGTTCGCCACTCTCCCTTGTTATGTTGCGAAGTAGCTCTTCTGTTGTGTTTGTTTTCCTTGAGAACTGTAAAAAAAATTACAGCGTAGTTTAGTGAAATTAACTTTATTCATCAGCCCATTGTATATAGGTATATTTGTCTTTGTTTCTGCAAATTGCTACTTTAGCTTCAGAATTGAAAATCCTGAGTTCATATCTTGTGGCCTAAAATTATGAGTTGAAAGATTTGGTAATTTTATGATACTAAGGTTTTATTTCAAAAACAAATATGGAGAGTTGTATTTAAAAGTTGCTCCTAAATAGACAATGATCCATCATCAACGTATGCAGATTAAGTGAATATACAATTAAAAGCCAAAATCAATTTTTGTTCAGCCATGTTGAAGATTTCAAACTTGTACAATACGAGTGCTGTTAAAATATTTTTATAAAACTGTGTAAAAATACAGTGGATTCAATTTGTCACCATGACTACTGCTGTGCAACTTTTGACAACTTAGAATTTTAAGGCAACAAGAAAGCATATGTTTTAAGTTAAAGTGCCTTAATATTTGTTGCAGTCTTGTACTAATATGTTTCCAGAGGAATAACTTGATTAGAAATGCTTACTAAGTTCATTGAAATGTTTTAGCTGTTTTATTTGCTCTTCCGTTTAGAGTCTTAAGCCGCTGTATTGATAATCGTGTTCCGTCCTCTTTGACACTTCATTTAAAACACTGAAAACTAGATGTAGAGCATTCTGTGTGGAGTGATGTTTTAGTTGTTGTGTTGTAACTTGTAGCTAGTAAAACTCAGAGTTTATAGCAGAGTCCATATTCTGTACGACTATGTATATTTGCACTGTATGTGTGTACATGTGTATTTTTTTTAATTATGTGTGTATTTAGCAACATTTAGCTGAGCTAACAAGTTGCTATAATGCTTGTGAATGAATAAAATGAGCAATACTAATGTTGCTGAAACAAGCCGACATTCTTCTGACGTTGCCCTTCACTTGTATCATATGATACAATGTTTGATATTTGATTTTGTTTTTCTGAATTCATATCGGAATCCATGCCTTTTTCCTTATGACAGCTGGCAGACATCCTGAATCGGATGAGGGGAATAAAATGTGTAAATTAATGTATGGCAGTATTAGCAGTATTATCAGACCAGATTAGAATTCATTATAACAATAAATTAATTAAAAACTGTAATTATTGTTAACACAGAAAGTCAACAACAGATGCAACATGTGCAATGACATTTAAATTTTCCTTTTGATAAAATGTTCCAGCCAATGTTTTCTTTGGTTTGCCCTTAAGCTTTAGACTTCAGCAAACTTACAGCAGATAATTTATTACATTTCAAGGCCAAATTAAACAAATTTCACTGTGGTAAATTGGATCATCTGTGATTTTTTAAAACCTAAACAGATTTAGATGCCCAGTATGAAATTTATTATTTATTTATTATTATATGGCACTAACAAAAAGACAGGAGGTGGAGGTGGTAGAGTTGAAGATGCTAAAATTTTCATTTGGGGGACCAGGAGGCACAGGATTAGAAATGAGTCAGATGGACAACTCAGGTAGAGTGGTTTGGAGACAAAGTCAGAGATGGTTTGGACATGTGCAGAGGAGGGATAGTGGATATAACTGCAAAGGATGCTGAATATGGAGGTGCCAGGCAGAATGAAAAGAGAAAGAGCACAGAGACGTTTTTTGGGATGCAGTGAGAGAAAACATTCATCTTCTTTCAGCTGCTCCCATTAGGGGTCGCCACAGTGGATCATCTGCCTCCACCGTATCCCTAGCATCCTCCTCTGTCACACCAACCAGCTGCATAAATCTTTTTCTTCTTTTCCTCCTGCCTGGCAGCTCCATATTCAATATTTTTGTCCAGTATATCAACTATCCCTCCTCTGCACATTTCCAAGGCATCTCAGCCTTGCCTCTCTAATTTTGTCTCCAAAATTCCTCAACCTGAGCTGTCCCTCTGATGTACTTATTTCTAATCTTCTCCATTCTGATCACTCCCAGTGAAAATCTTAGTATCTTCAACTCTGCTACCTCCAGCTTGGCCTCCTGTATTTTTGCCATCACCACCATCTCCAAACCACATCATAGCAGGTGTCACTACCTGCTTCTATCCTGTCACCCCTGACACTCCCCCACTCCATCCTGCTTAAACTCTCTTCTCTGCTTCAGCTCTCTTCTTCACCTCTCTTGTCTACTGTCCGTTGCTTTGGATGGTTGACCCCAAGTATTTAAAATCATGTACATTCATTATCTCTACATGTGGCATCTTCATGGTCTTCCCTGTCTCTTTCTGATTCACATACATGTATTGTGTCTTGCTTCTGCTGACTTTCATGCCTCTTCTCTACAGCGCATACCCCCACCTCTCCAGACTCTCTCCTACCTGCTTCCTACTCTTAACGTCCCTAAATTTCTCACCTCGTGTTGTTCCTTCTTGCTTATGCCTCCTAACACAATTTCCCCGATTTCGTTTTCATTTGCCCTCATTCAAAAGTAGCACAGTTTCCGCTGTCACCTTGTTGGCCAGTAGCACCAAGGTGGTTGCTGTTAACCTGGGCCCAGGAACTCTCACTGTTGATGAGAATCAACCCAATGACATTATTATTATTATTATTATTTGCATTATTATTATTATTACAAAGTTTTTGCATTTAATAACCGCTCGGTGGCAGCAATTCGCCCTGAGTAAGAACAATACATCGAGGACGAAGAAGACGTGTCTGCGCCGCAGCGGCTGAAGAAGAAGAATGCGCGTCTCCATTTTCGTCAATTTGTTCAATCCAGCGAAGATCTGAGCGACAAATCTTCACAGAATCAACATTGAGCTTGAGGAGCAACCGAGGTGGGCCCCGTAGACAAAATATACATGTGATAATACCGAAATATAAGCCCATATGAAGATGCTTTGTAGGTGGAAGTTGGCAACAAGAAAGTGTCTTTTATCGCTAGCCAAGTTACGTTAGCTTTGATAGCGTCCCTCATCATTTACGAGAGATAGACTTTTCCTTCGATGGTCTTACAAATTAAAACACTATAATTGGCATAATGACGCGATCTTGCGGTTGAATTCCTTTGCAGTTCGATCATTAGGATGCCGTTGTTGTTTGTGTATGTTGTGGCGTAGTTTTGTGAGGCCTACCGATATCTATAATTAGCGAGCCGCTCTTTTGTGGGCCACCATTAGCAATCACGCCACAGTACATGTTTACCCTGTGCAGCCATCTTTTGAGAATCATCTTTGTATCACCGTAATAGCACACTTCCCAACATATAAACGATCACTTTTCGTGTGATTATGCATTCAGAGATTTTTGACCAGTCTATTTAATGGTTGTTCTATTAGTTATCAGGCTTTATTTTTAAGGGTCTGTCTGCTATGGGTAGGTCAGATGGTGTGGGGATTAATGCACACCATTGGTTTTTTTTCTGCAGATAGAATACTGACATAAGCATGTGGGATGGGCCAGGGCAAGGACCACGGGGAGGACCACCCTTTCGGTAAACGAGCATGATTTGATCATAAGCATTTTATTTACCTGTAATGCTGTTTGTAACGAGTAGGGAATGTGGTTAAAGTGCAGTATTGGCATAAAATGTAAGACTGCAATTTTGTTGTGGCTATTATTTTATTACCTACTTTGAATGTCTGTATTCATGTGCATTAACACGTTCTCTCACTGTCAAATTGGCTTAAGATAGCTGTAGTACTATAGTATTGGATTATGGGGTCCACTCAGCACTATACACAAACACAACAGCTTCTGTGTCATTTGGTGCTGGGACTAACTGCTTGTTTTCAGACATGCTGAGGCTGTTCTCACAACAGCACTCCTTGCCCAACGGCATTTGATATAAAACAAAATAAAGCGCAATTTAATAAGTCCTATTCTTAAAACTGGAAAGAATGAACATCTTAAATAGGTATGAATAATATTATATATATATATATAACATAATATTGGGTCAGACATTCTCTTTCTAAGAAAATGTAAACAATAATTTAAAAAGTGAGTCCTGTAATTTTTGTATTTCTAAATTTCTTAATTACCCCACAAAGTCTTAGGAGTAGAAGACAGGGCTTACTGGCATATTCTTAATTAACATGCTAAGAACTTTACCTATTACCTATGCACACACACATGCATATGATACACTGTACTTACTGTATTATCAGCATATAAAAACTGTGTTAATGTTCAGATTACTGTCATGGTGTACTGTCCAAATATTTTAATAAATTCTGATGCTCTATCAATATTGTTTCATGAAACCAATGCTAATAAAGCCTCAGAGAATTTAATTAAATTGAATCGCTGGATGTTGCATTATTAATTCTACAAAGCTTGCACCTGTGTTTCTTGACTCAGCCTAATATGTTAATCTATGTTCCAGTGGTGATCACCGTGGAGAAATGTTTGGGGGCAGAGATCGTCCCATGCCTGACTACAGAGGTAGAGATGGGATGAACATGGGCCATATGGGCCCAAGACCTCTTGATCTACTACCTATGGAAATGAGGAGGATGGATGGGCCACCCATGAGGGGGCGTGATATGGACCCACATGAAATGCGAGGAAGGGAGCCAAACAGAGATTTCTTCAGATCTGGAGACGAGCCCGATTTCAGTCTTCGAAGGCACTATGAAAATTCCATTAGAGACAAACTTATGAATTCTTCAGGTTTCCCTGGGCCTGGCCGGAACTCTGCAGACATGGGAGGGAGGGGTATGCCGCCACGAGAACCAAACAGGTTTATGGATATGAGAGAGAGAGAGCCATTTCATTATGACATACCACGGTTCAACAATCCCAATATTGATGGAAGAAGAGGGTTCCCCATGGATCGAATGGAGCGAAATGATGGATTTAGGGACATGCATGACAGACCACCAGTGGGCACTGGAGACACGGATCGCTATGAAATGGACTTGCCTCCACATGAAAGGAGAATGATGGACACTGACAGGAGAGGAGGGCAACCTTTTAATCCAAGGGGTGGCTTTGATTCTGATATGGATTTCAGAAATCGTCCTGGGCCATCAACAGATTTTAGAGGTAGAGATCGATCCCCTTTAAGATTTGGAAATAATGATGTCCCTCCACTTGACAGAGGAAGACCAGATATGCCTCCAGATGTCGGTCCTCAGAGGTCAGACTTTATGGGTGCGGTAGACAGTGTTAAAAAGAGAGAATATCTTGAACAAAGTAACAGTCCCCTAATGGATTATCGAAGTGGTGAAGAAATGACACTTGCAGAAGAATGGAAGAACCGTCGAAAGGACAAAAACTCTTTCTTCAGCGTGGGTAAAGGTATGGGTGGTGTACCTGAACCTAGCGTACCTGTAGGTTTTGGCAGAGATGTGAATATTAGGGATGCACCAGGATTTAATGAGAGGGATAGGCCATCTGTTGACTTTCCAGGGAAGGATGTTGGCTTTCCTCGTGGTGACCATTTTCCTGCTATGGGCCTACCACCAGTTGGGAGCAAAGGTCCACAAGATCATTCACTCACAGAAATAAGTCCCCTTACTGGCCCTCTGGGACGAGAAAATGAGGGTAAACACTGGCTTGGAGAAAGGGACCCGAAGCATATTCACAATAAATCAAATTGTGATGAAAGGCCGCCTTTCGAGAAGAATCAGCCTTTACACAAGATTCAGGAGCCAGCTGATCACTTTAAAGGGATGAAGGATATCCCACCAAATGAAGGACATGCAAGGGGTAAGCTGGGGGCTGAACATGACTTCCAAGGCAGCAGCACTACACAGGCAAGAGATCAGGACTATAGGGACATTGATTACAGAACAGGGTCTGGAGGGGTTTTTGAATACAAACATGAAGAACTACAGGCACCAGAAAAACTCCTCAAAGAGTCTGACCCAATCTCACCTTCAAAATTTAATGATTCTGGTTCCAAGGTATGTGTTGTTCCAGTGTTTCTCACTAGTATATGTTTAACAGTATATTGTATTAATATTTGAATGTCCCCTGAAAGGATCAAGATTACAGGAGTGCCTCAGTGGAAGACAACGTTTCTAATACTGTATCTGTAACTGGTATTCCAAAGACTGCCACAATGGAGCAGGTAATTCAACAGAGAGGCAGCCTGGGTTTTCATGTAAATGTATATTATAATAATATTTTTATGAGACTGTGTGGTTAATTGTCATAGACATATGACATAACTCAGTTTGAAATGTTATTTTGCAGATTCTTGGTGCTTTTGCAGTTCGTGATGGTGTGCCAATGCAGGGGATGAAAATCAAGAATGTTGTGCCAGGTAAGAATTACATTTCTTTGTGGAACTGTTTGGGACAGTTTCTCGCTAGTCTGTCCTCCGAAGTTTCGCTTTTACGACATTCGAACCTCCGCATTCTTTATTTCTTTACATTCATGATTGCTTTTCTTGTTGGTTGTCTCTGGTAACTCGCTCATTAAAGAGGGGAGGGGGGTGTTTCTGCCATCCTTTTTCATGTTTGAGGATGTGGGGTCATTGCCAGCACTTAAGACTTCCCAAAGATTAAATATTAGCAGCTTTTGGAGAGTGATATTTGGTGTCCGTCAGAATAAAGATGTGTGGCACGCGACTTGTTGAATGTGTCCTTCAGGGACACTATATCCAAGTACTCTGATTGAAAAAAAACATGTCTGCCAAGCTGAAATGGAAACAGCTTTGCTGGCGCTTTGTTCATCCTGCTGATTTAAACATCTGCTTTAGAGTGAAAGTTTTCCTCAGTGGGTGGCTGTACACGCAGTGCCTTGATGATGCCAACTCTTTTTGTGAAGATCATGTCAAATGTATCAAAACCATCTCACAGAAATGGGTGCCTTTTTTTCGATTAGATATAAACACAAATTGTAATTTTTTTCTTTCTGTGTGGTGCTCTCTACACAAACGTTCACTTGCCTGTGGTCTGTTAAGGCTTGGCTTATCAAAGCCTTTCACTACAAGTCTGAAATGATGTCAGTCATCAGAAGACTGACTAGGAAAAAAAGACATAAACTAAAAGTTTTCCTGAAAAGGTATGGGTGTCGGTAAAGGTGTAAAAATTTCGCTTGCATTGATCTCGATGTATTCACAATTGCATTCTTGTAATGTTTCACTGGGTGACTATCATTACTGGCATTGACTAACAAAAACCCATCTGTATTTCAAATGCTGTCCCCAGGTTACAGCTACGATACGGCCTATGTGGAGTTTTTAAACCTCGAGGATGCAGTCCACTTCATGGAGTCCAACAAGGTGGCCCATCCTCGTCACTCTACGAAGGCCATCTCTTCCATCAGGATTACTAGGGGTTGAGGGGGCATTTAGTAAATGGGGAGGAAGAGAACCATGGAAGGGGTTGCTGTTATTTTTAGTGAACTTATCTTGGCTAAGGAGATGTCAGATGTCGACATGTTTAGATACAAATTTTTTTTTTGTTTGTTTTTGTTTTTACTAATCTCTTTTATTATTGTATCAGTACTTAGCCACACAGCCGTAATAATACCAGATTACCTATTTAGTGGATCTAGAAAATATATGAATTTGAAACTGTAGGCACAGACAATAGTAGATTTTCCTTTTATTGCTCACTAATCCTAAATCCTCAAATTTCAGCAATAAAGTACGCAACACTGCAAAGCTTTTAACCAGAAAATATCATACTGAGGGCAAAAAATGGTTCTTGCATTGTTTTATTTAACAGATAGGAGGGAGGCTTAAATAATTTAACCTTTAAAGTTATTATATACACTGAATTTTGTTTAAACTCAGCCGTCGTTTTCTATATAAGGATTTCATTTTTGTAACGAAGATCAAAAACTTACTGCTGCTTGTGTCACTTGGGTGTACTCATCGTAGTTCTCGGCCTGTGATGGTTTTGGTTTTCAAGGATGCAGCTGCAGATTTTCACATTTTATGCCATAATCTTTCACAGAATTCCCTATAAAAGGAAAAACATAGGGGCGAATTGGTGCTCGTTTCATGTACCAGCAACCTGTGAAAGATTACAGTTTCCCAGTTTGACGAACAGAGTTTGAAGGTGTATCAGAAGGCAGTCAGTTCGTGTTGAGCCTTGATGGTTCAAATGTAAAAAATATTGAGGTTTGCCTGGAACTTAACTAGACTGAAGTTTTTGAGAGATTTTGTTTTAGAGGTCACTTTTTACCAGTTGAGAGTATTTTATTTTATTTATCTATTTTTGTTTATCTTTTTGCTGGAGGTGTGTGTGTTTGGTTGCCCCTGGTGGCCTCATTGAAATTATTTTATTTCTTAATTTTTGGCCGTGCAGTTCTGAAGTCACACAGAGTGAGGACTTACAGTGAATACCACTTATCTATAATGTATGTAACTACATTGGGTTTGAGAGTTTATAGTTATGCTAGCAGCTTGGCTCTATAGTTGGTGGCTTTACAGCTTTGATGCAAACTGGAATAACCCGACTATATCGCGGCTATATTATATCAGCTGTTGTATGAATTGCCAAGAAAGTAATTTTATGGTTCTCCATAGTGAAGCTATGTGCTTTTTGTCTTCTTTTTTTTTGGTTTGTTTTGGGGTTTTTTTGTTTTGGTTGAGCACTTGGCTGTTCCTTTAGGGTCATTATGTTTGACATTTCTGTTTTTGGTGCTATGTCATGACATTTATTGGATGGATTACCTTTTGATTACATGCATTTTCTTGGAGCACCTAAAAGTTTGGTTTTCCTCAAAGTGGGGAGTACGATACAATACAATGTTGCAGATTTTAGTCTTGTCCTTACGTTTTTGCGGTGTGTGTTCTGTGGCAGTATTATTTTACACGGTTCATTTTCAGTCACCTTCGGCTTTCCTCTTGAACTCCTCAGTAATATTTTTGTGCATTTCGATTTCAGCCTTTGGATTGCTTGGATCAACTTTGATCTTGATTCACTGGCTCAGCGATGGAGACAGGATTGTTTTGCTTTAATCATGTTCAAAAAAAAATTGAAATCAATCACTTTATCTCTTGGTAGATGAGATAAGTTGGATTCTTGCTGAAATGTTTAGTGGTTGGTCTTGACCGTTTCACTTTGCAGCTTTGCACTTTTTTGCAGCTTGTGATTGGCTGGTTAAAAAAAAACTAAATGATGTCACTTGTTTGGTCAGGTTTTAATGTCAGATATTTGAATATCCACTTTGAAACTATTATGAGAGGAAAAAGATGGCTTTAATTTTTTTAAGCGTGGGGGGGGGGATGGTTCAGCATGTGACATTTCCAGTTCTGGTTTGGTTAATTACCTGTTACCATTTATAATAGGTAATTAAATTTTTTAGAAAAGAAAATCCGGAATTAAAACTCACTGGATATAGCTGAAAACATATTTTACTTCCATGACGTACGGTAAACGATTCCTTTGTTGTAGTTTGTAAACTACATTTTGAACGTGCTGTAGGTTTCCCTCGGGTGCATCTCATCTCTTTTTATGAAAAAGCAGTCTGGTGTTGCAAATGGGGTATTTACAGTGGCACTGTTTGGTCTGTACACCTCATCTGCTGAGAATGTGGTTCTCCTTTGGCACATTATAGCGACCTTTTTCCCACTGACTGTTCTACTTTGAATGGCTGACTTCTAGAGCAAGACTGAGATTTCTAAAGTCTGAACTTTTTAAAAAAAAAAACATTACCCCAGAGGTGCTTGTGAGAACACAAAGAGTTTGCTACGGTCTGATCTGCCGCCTGTAGCCAGCCAGCTCCTTATAACTAAGTCTGTGTCATGTCTGATTCCACGCATGTGAAAATAGTGCAGGTGTGGTGAATTCACAGTGAGCAGTGGGCTCCGTGTGTCCTGCCTCCTACCTGTTGTGACTATGCGACTCCCTGGCATAAACCAATTGGAGTGGTTTTAGTAGTGAGAGTGCATCAAAAGTGGACACACCTGCTGTGTGCTACATATGAAAAAGGAAAACTGTGGACAATATCCCGACCTGATTCTAATGACATTTTCCAGAGTTTGTGTGCCAGCTGCTTAATAAGGCTTGTGGATTGACAGGAGAAAAAATGGTATCTGTCATTTTTAACAAAAAAAGACAATCATTTCCTAGTTTCAGGTCTTCAATTCAGGATTTGCTGTCCTATTCTTGTGTGTTAGTGATGTGCCTACCTTTTGGATTTTGGTCAGGCAAAAAATAACATTTGAGGAAGTCATATTTTGGCTTAAGAAACTTGAGATATAATGGACCATATAACTTTATCTATTGACCCTGTAATAATGAATATAATATAATATCAATAGTTGCAGCCCTTTTTTGTGGTCCCCTTGCAGCTAGTTGTTCATGGGGGCTAATGACCTATGTGTAGCATAGTCATGGATGTGGGCTTTGCATTCCTTCATTAGTGATGGCCCATTTTGTCTTCATCATAGAAGAGAGGAGGGCTAAACCTGCCACAGTGCATGTTGGGTGTCACTGGTATTATTTAGATATGAGTCTGTGGTGTTTAGTGCTGACTGGTATTTTCTCTTCTTCTTTCAGGGGTCTGTAAAGGTTGGTACTAGAACTGCGTCTATGAAGTATATCCAGCCAGAGGAGTATGAAAGAGGTGTTCATGTGAGTGAAACATTATTTTAAATATTCATTTATGTTTTTTGTCTTCATTTGTCTTTTATTTTTGAATGATCAGAACAAATTGATCTTGAATTGAACACAATAGAACTAAGTGTTGCATTTGCATTAACAGAGAACAGCAGCAATGGTAAGTAACAGAGCAGGAAGACTCCTGAAAATATCTGTAAAGCAAGTGATCACAGAAAATTTGGCTTTTATATTATAATGGCCCATTGCATTTGGTGGCCTCTGGCTGAATCAACCTTTTTTGCAAACTTTTGAAAATTTATTGCATCCATATACTATTTAAAGTACCATGTATTTTGCAGTACAGTAACAGTTTTAAAAGTAATAATGTCTTTCTCTTCCTGTTTGTTTTAATCAGAAATCAGATCACAATGTACCTCAAATCCAGGAGCCACAGTTGCCAAGATCAGATGAACCTTTGGAAGAGCTGAAGACTAACCTCAGTGGGTCCAAACCAAAAGGTCCAATTGAACCCTTGTCCCACAGCCAGTGGCAGCGTAGCTCTGACCTCACTCCAGAGGCCTGGCAGCAGCAGGTGGACCAGCAGCTTGAACAGCATGATACAGACCAACAGGCAGAGTCTTGGAGCAACCACAACCCCCCTCATAACACTTCACACCAATCTGACTCTGTATTCAAAGACAGCAAGAGTATGCTAACTTGAGCTCTTTATCCTTTGTATTGTGAAGCAATCCATGAATGTGTTTATTCATTTATGTGCTATTATAGATTGTTAGTTGAGTAAAAGTTGGCCATTGTCACTTTCACAGCCATGATAATAAAAAATGTGAAGCCCACGACAACAGTTGAGACTATCCTGAAAGCCTTGGATCCCTTTGCATATTTGGATGAGAGAAATGTTCGTCTAGTGAAAGGCAAACCACCTGGATCAAAGTGCTTCTGCTTTGTTGACATGGACTCTCATGAGGTACTGCCAGATATCAGCAGACCCACTTATCCGTTCTTGTGGAATTTGCAGTTGGCTTCTTTGTTCAGTGTCAAGCACATGCCATTGTTTCTTCTTTTGCAGCAAGTGACGCGTCTGGTTGAGCTCCTCACTAAACCCAGGCCCCTTTACATCGATGGAGTCAGGGTATATGCTGAGGTTGCAAAACCCCTGAAGAACCAAAAGTAAGTAACTATGTTGCAATGATTTTCATATCAGACATGCTCACTAGAAAGATCTTTTACATTTTTTCCTTTTTGGTTTCTCTACTTCAGTTTCAGAAAAGATGTTGAGAAATCAAACACTTCGATCCTTGGGTTTCCACCTGAGGCTGGCATAATTGGGGTAAGTTGTTGTCTTTATAAAAAAAAAATTTATAGAAAACTGTTTTTGTACATTAAACATATGAGGGGCTTTGTATTTTAAATGCAACAGTCCCAACAGTCCTCCCTCCTTCAGTACTCAAAGTGAAGTTATAGAGGAAAAGTAGATGGGTAAAGGGGGTGGGGGAAGTAGCGGAAAAGGTGGGGATGTGAGGATGGAAAAGGAGAAGACTGGTGAAGAGAAATGAAATGAGATAAGGGATATGGATTGAAGGTCAAGATAGACAAAGGTAATAGAGGGAAGGAGGAGAAAGGGGTGTGAAGAGGGGGTCAAGAGGGAGGGGTTGTGGAGCAGCCACCCCATCATCTTTCCTCTGGATCCAGCTCAGATACCAGTCTTTTTCCTCACTACTTCCTCTTTCAGATGCTTCTTTACTTTTTACACCCTTTCTCCAACCCTATCTGTCTAGCCTTCAACTCCATAATCATCTTCTGCAGGTTCTTGTTTGATTCTCTTTTTTTTCTTCTTTTTTTTTTACGGCTGAATCGTTACTCTTATTTTTCATACCCTCTCTGTCTTTGCTTCACTCTTATGGTTACAGCTGGTCAAAATCTGCGTGTTTGAAACGAGACAGTTGCAGTTTGCAGTTTTGTTTTTTTTTAAGTGCTCACTGAAATAATATCATTTGCTGCATTACATTTCTGTGGTGGAGTCTGTATCATTTTGGTGAAAAACCTGCCATGTGTTACTCATCGCATAGTTTGAGGAAAAGGGCCATTGGATGTGTAGGCCTAGGTTATATAAAAAGGAATATGGTGAGTTAGGGCAGCATTGTGGTGTAGGTTGGGCATCATGACGATCATGAAGGAAATGCGAAAGGAATGTTTTATCTCCTGCAGGTATGACCATAAAACCAGAGCTTAGGTAATAGGCTGGCAAGTGCACAGTTGTATTAGCTGAAGATGTGAAGTGTCTCTAACATGAAACAAAAACTACATAAAGGAGAAGTAAACCTCATATTACTGCAGTACAAGTCAGATATTATACTACAAAGATATTCCTAGTTGCTAAATCATACAAAGTGATCTAGCTACCAAGACACTTTTGGCAGGATGCTGATAATTCACTAGGAGTCTTCCATCTGGTAGATGGATTTGTTACTTTTAGAGTAGGTGTTTATAGAACATAAATGCAAGAATGTAAATGTAATAAGATGCAGTAACTCTGTCAAACATATGTACAGTGCTTAACAAATTCATGAGACAACCACCCAGTGTAAGGTTTATGCTACAGCTGCCCTGCATTAACAGTATGATAATCACCAAAATAATTTTTTGTTTCTGTAATGGTCCATCAGTATGCACAAGCTCTTCAAATTGTTGTTATCCATGAATTTTTAAATGTACTGTTTTACAAAAAAGCAGAAAAAATAGTAAAGTGCTTTTTATTTTATTAAGAAGCCAAATTACAATTATTTTCTTGCATTTTTGAATAATTGTACGTTGGAGAATAACAGATACAGCAGTGACAAATACAGCATTTGCAAATAATTACATATACAGCTATTGCTAATGTAAGAGTGAGTGTTATGCAAGCTGTAAATCATACCCACCAACAAATGAATGACAGCAGGATCAACTGTTCTTTATTATTGAAGCTCAGAGAATGTTGATCTGTGTCGGTTGTTTGGGCATGTCTTTAGTGAGAACATCCAAAAGCAGTGCAGCAGTCTTGCATCATCTACTAAATGAACATGTTTGAACATCTCTGCAAGATATCTGAGCGAAGATGTATGACAATGGGCGGTGTGCTCATCAGCTTTACATATCTGTAATGTGAAGAATACAATCACATGCTTAAATGTCTCTGTTAAATTTCTAGGATTCAAAGATTCTTTATTGTCATTCAGTCTTATTGTACTTCTCCAATCTCTTTGTACATCCTGTATAATGACAGTAAAGGCATTCTGTTCTATTCGCATCACATTTGCATGAAGTGGAATGAAATTCTGTCCTCGGGTCCCAGTGTTGCCCATGTAACAGTTATGTTGTGTAGCTATGTCTTAGATAAGAAATAAACACACCGGAGGAGTGTGTGTACTGTCTTCAGACAGCTGTAGTTGTAAATGCAAATCAAACAAACCAAAAAACCCAAAACATCCCAACACTACTAGTTGACAAGTACTGGCATGCATTACAGTTTACCAGCATTGAATTCCATTGATGTTCAGGTATCATGCATGATTGATTAGTACTTTCCTGCTCTGTTGTCACGGTGGTAGTAGTTCTTGTTTTCAAAATAAAACATTTACAAGTATGAAAAATTAAGTGATAGCATTATTATTATTAATTATGAGGTTGGGGGGGGGCGCTCTCTAATTACAGAAGTTGGATCATTGAATAGTGCAATCTTTTAGATAACCTCTTTTTCTTTCTTTCTATTTTAGCAGCAGCAGCAGCAACAGTATCCACAACCGCCACAATTCTTGCAACCTCTGCAGCCACCTACTGGTGCTCTCACTGGAATGCACGGTAACTGTTTCTCAGAGAGTTTAGTCTGTCCCTCCTGTTTATTGTTATGGTAGTTGAGTTTAAAACTTTTGTTTGTCATCAGGTCATGTGAATGTACCAATCCTGCTCTGATATCAGACCCCACCGAAGTCCGCCAGGTAGGTTGCATACCCAAAGAGCAAACATGTGGATGTACTGTCTGTCTGAAATGTGACCATTTAACTTGTTTTCTTCAACATCTCAAAGGGAATCGGCTATGTTGCACCTCCAACTGTGGATCCATCATACCAGGCTGCTGGAGCTTCAGCATGACCACAGAGTCGAGGCTGGGATGACACAGCGACCACAGATGGATCACAGACATACATTTATGGTAAGCCAGTTTAAATTTATTTTAATTCTGAACACAGTGACTCTGTTCACTTTTAGAGGACCTACTTTCAAAGATCAGAATCTCGGTACATGCAGTGTGTTTGTGTATCATAATCGTTTGTTATTCTTCCTCCAGGCACTGAAATTCCAGACATCTCTAACTACTTATATGATGCCACGTCAGGCTTCTATTACGATCCGGAGACGACGCTCTATAATCCGAACTCCAGGGTGAGTGATAGGCGCTGTCTATAAATGTGTAATGAGAGAGAGAGAAAATTCTAATATATGCAATTTTACTGCTGCACACTGGGAGGATACTGCTGCACTCAGTATTTTTCCAAAAATGCAGTGGAAGGCTTTTTCCCACAAACATTTCAGTTGACTTGGCTTAAATTTGACTCTTTAATTTTTAATGAGAATAGTGGTTGTTGTAAAGAATATGGATAACAGTTTGTGCAGTGAAACTCAAACTCCAGCCCAGTACCTCCCAGTTTCAACATGCTTATTGTTTCTTACTTCTGTAAACACTGATTGTTCAGACAATTCAAATTTATGACCTAATCAGTAAATGATATGTAGATGTTTTGAATGATTTCTGAAAGGCTACAGATTAGATAAGGCAGTGTTATTTATTCCAGAGAAACGCAACTCAGTTTAAACTTTAAAATGGAATAGTTTAATAAAAGCAAAAATGTATATAAATCTGAAAAATTTAAATACCTAGTTAAAAGGACTTGTAAACAGTACGATTTTTGACTGACTTTAAGTGCAATGGTTGCAACATTAGGTCACATGACCTGTACCATCAGGTTGTTGATCAGTTCCAGGTTTTAGTTTTGTTTTGGACACTGCTAGCAGTCCACTCCCCACTGATCTGTATGAGGTCTAGCAAGTTTATACTTCATAAGCATATGAGAAATATGTCAGACTTACATTCATGGAGTTATGTGTAATGTGTGTTTTGAATTACTGGCTTTCGTTTTGATCGTGTTGCTATTTGTCCTTTTTATTTTGTGTGTGTGTGTGTGTGTGTGTGTGTGTGTGTGTGTATAGTATTTCTATAATGCTCAAACCCAAGAGTACTTGTACTGGGATGCTGTGTCAAAGACCTACATCCCAGTTCCAGGAAGTAACTCTGCAGATACCCAGCCTGTGACCATGACAGCTGAGGACCAGGCCATTCTTTCAAACCCAGCAGCAGATGCTCCTTTAGAAATGAAGAAGCCATCAGTGCCACCCCAAGCTTCAACAGCTCCAGTACCAGCTCTGGTTTCAGCTTCCAGCTCCACTCCGGAGTCTGTCTCAGCTTCTACTGCTGCTTCAGACAAGAAGGAAGAAGACGACTCTGCTAAAAAGGACAAAGAGAAGGATAAGGAGGAAAAGCCGAGAAGTCTGGCAGCCGTCAAGGTATCACTTGTGCAACAAAAACTGCTGTTCATGATGTTAGATAAATGTGTGCAAAGGGCAATTAGATAAGAAATGTATTGTTTCTATTTGCAGATAATGAAAGATATGGAGCGCTGGGCGAAGATCCAGAATCGTCAAAAGGAAACCGTCCGTGCTCCATCTCCTGTGCTGAAGACCGGAATGGATGATGATAAGAGGCAGTCTAAATCAGCTGATGCTGGTTTTGCTGTATTTGAGAGGAAGGTTAGGGACCCCAAGGCATCATAAATGAGTTTAATTGGTTCAGGAGTTCAGGAATAACCACTACCTTTTTTTCCTGCTGTGTTGTAAACATTTTTGCTCCTATTCTGTTATCTGCAGATCGCAGGTGGAGATGATCTTTTTAAGAAGCCCCTTGCTCCTGCTAAAAAAGATGACAAGTCAAAAGTAAGAATTCTTTTTTGGTTCCTATTCCAAGTGTTTCAGTTATTCTCAAGTTAACCTCTGTCTGCTTTCCTTTTCAGCGTCCAATGGGCTCCCTCGGTATGCTGGCATCAGACTATGGAGCTGGAAGCGATGAAGAAGTGGAGGAAGAAAAGGAGGAGGAGACGGTTAAAACCGCACAGAGCAGCCAGTCCAAAGACAAGGATGACAAACTGACTGACTGGAAGAAGATGGCATGTCTTTTGTGTAGAAGACAGTTCCCCAACAAGGATGCTCTGATCCGCCACCAACAGCTTTCTGATCTCCACAAGGTACTATCCTCTGACTCATCTATGAACTTTGATTGGCACCAATTGTACAAATGTAGCCTCTAATGTTTGTGTTATTGTCTCCACAGCAAAATATGGAGATCCACCTCAAAATCAAGAGGTCAAAGAAGGAACTGGAGGCACTGGAGAACCAGGAAAGAGAAGTAAGTGGCTATGAGTGGAGTGGGAACATTTGCAGAGCATTGTGTTGTCTGTGGATAAAAGATGAATGTATCCTCCACAGCTGAGTGCCAGAGAAGCTCCCAAATCACCAGAGCAGAAAAGAAGAAAACACCATCACTCACAGCCACAGCATCATAATACTTGGGCTGGAAGCTCCAGGTAGGCATCACCAAAATGTGTTGATTATAAGTAAAATTGGAAACAAAGTAAAATTTAATGGGTTTTTCTTTCTTTGTGTTAAGGGAAATTAACAAAGTCAGCGAGAGGCCTGGTTTGGGGGCTGAACCTGTCGTGGTAGGTGTTTAAATTTTATTTGAATGAATAGTATTATGGGATGCTCCTGTTTTTGTTTTGTTATATAGGCATCTCATCTCATTTCATTTTTTTTTTTTTTTCCTTAGCCGAGGAAGAAGAAAGAGCCTGTTGTTTGGGACCATGCCACCTACAAACAAGCAGTACGCAAGGCTATGTTTGCACGATTCAAAGAACTCGAGTGATCTCATCTGAACACATCTTCTCTTTGTTATGTGAAATGTTAAAAACATGTGTGCCACATGGCACGAGGAATCATTTCAAATGTCTCTGGACATTAATACACTGTAGATCCATATTTTTGTACACTGAATATTGGCAAATGATGAGATCTGAAAAAGGCTACAGTGGAGCTAAAGCAAGTCAAAAAAATTGATATCCTTAATGATGGATTTTGTATATGAAGTGTTAATACTGTTAATTTGAATACTTTTTTGCGTTCTTTTTGTGGCCTGTATGTATATGTGTGAATGTGTCCAGATTCTTTTTTTTTCCCTTTTTAAGAAATCTGTCACATTGGCCACAGTTACATTTTTGTTTTAAAACTGAACATTTTTTACACTCTAATTTTGATTGGTTAAAATTGTTGTTATATATGTGCATATTTTAAGTAAAAAAGGAAAAAAACGAACTAACCTTTGCACGTGTTTGTGTTTAAATTTGTATCTGCTGCGCACATACATCTCCTGACCACTAGGAGGCAGTGTTATCTCATTTTTTGTATTGGTGTGACCATTTGTGGTCCCAGTTGAAATACCCAATTGAATCAAGTCAGTCTGCATTTGATATCTTAACCAAATTGAAGAGGGCAAAAGGCCTCAAGTGAATGATTATATATTTCTAATTATGATTTGGTCCCCAGGATGCTAGTCCAAAGATCAGCTTTGCCAAATTTCTTTATTCATTTTTTTGTAATGCAAGTAATGTTTGAGATGTAGCTTTAGAGTTTGCAGTTGTGCACTGCAGAACCCAGAACATCATCGCTCACCTTTTACTGAGTTTAACCCAGCCCTGTGGTGGAGGTTCAGTTACTGCAGAGGAGCGCGTAGTGTGCTGACATACTAGCTACTCTTGAGAACAAGGAGCCTGAGGAGCTGCAGACAGTGACAAACAGCAGATACAGTATGGAAGAGAGCAGAGAGGGAGCCAACATCCTTTCACGTGTGCAAAGAGTGATCATGTGTCTTTGTCTTAAGTTAAATAACCTGCTTGGAGAAATCCAGTTGGTTTTTGCATCTGTTCTTCTAACAGCCAGTGAGTAAAGTTGCTAAGATTGAACTTTTTGAGAGTGACAGACTTGCATAGTTAACTGTAAACTTGGTTTTGTTGCTTGGAAATGACACAACTATCAGGTTTTAAACAACAACAACAAAAAAAAAAACCTGATAAAATTAAAATCTTGTTTTGCTCAGTGGTAAAATATCCAGAGCACCACTTCTTAGAAAATACATGGTTTTCATCTCTACTCTGCAAATGTGCCTCTATACCACTGTTTTACAGGTTCATCAGGGCTGAACCTGATAAACATGTAGACTTCAAGCTTCCCTTGTTCTATTGTTGTGTTCAGAAAGCAAAGTCATAGGTTTTATTTGTACTCCTTTCTAATTCACTTTCTCTAATGTTGCCAGCATGAAAACCTTTGTTTAATCTACCATATATAATGACTACACTAACAGTAATATCATGTGACGGTTATCAGGATTTTCCACATTTCCCTCATACCAACTTGTTGAGAAGGGGGAAATTCTATGAAACCTTTAGTGAATATTATGTAGTATCTTTGCTCAGATTTCACATTTTATGCAGCAAAAATGAAAAAAAAATCTTTATGCTCCCCATTTACAAAATAACCTAAAGCTAAGAATATTTTGTCATGAAAACATGAATCACAATTATAAGAAGTTTATGCATTGTAAAGCTCTTTATTTTTGAAGCATTTTTGTGGTCACTGTAAGTCCATGTGTCCTTGGGAAAGGGACAGCTCGTGTGTCTGATAAAATCAAGCATTTGATCATATCTTAATACACTGGAAAGTCCTAAACGACTTCCATATTTGCAGGGATTTTTCTACCCCTTGCCTTCTGGCATGTTAAAATTAACTTCTATTTTCATTTAATTGTAGGTCACTGTATCTTCAGGCATCAATCAAATGAATACATTTTGAGGGCAACAGATTTAGCAAGTTAAAGCCCTGACCTTTGTATTTACATATAAATAGCCATATTATTTCTAGGATTCACATGGACTTGGGTTACATATTCTTCAGTGACATCATTTTTAGACCTCTTATAACCTATAAGTTAAATAAACTGTGTGATTATGCAGTCAAATGGAGTACAAATTTAGGACTGCAATTTAAGTTTGAGCAGAAATTAGGATTATATGAATCTTTGAAAATCCTACTGTTACCATTCAGTCCAGATCATAAATAATACTATTGTGTAACAGTGTCAACGATAGTAGTAGGTCTTTATATTGTGATTCATGCAGCTCTCAAATAAATTCACTGGGTGAGGGATTATCTAGCATTTTATTCACACCCCACCCTACCACCACACTCTCCCAAAGGGCTAAAGGGGGGCGTTTAAGAAGGTATTTATGGCTATTTTCATTTTTTTGTGGACTTATTTCCATTTCTCTTTTCTCAATTCAGTCACCCCAAAGACACCCCCAGCTCCCAGTGACAGATGCCATCATTACCCAGTCCTAATGGTCTATGGAATGAAAATTAATGTGCAGTTAGTCTGTGAGGATGAGAGGCCAAACAGAGAGGTAGGGCAGGGGGACTGTCAGGTTAGTTTCCCTTGTGTGTGTGGTGTGTGTGTGTGTGTGTGTGTGTGAAGGAGAGCTTTCAGACATCATGGATGGCAGAAAAAAGTGGACAGGGGGGCCAATTATCCCGGCTTGATGCCTTTTAGCAGCAGGCAGGTGGAGCTGAAGCGGCAGTATGGGGATACGGGAGAAGAAGATAGAGTCAGCAGGATTCTCAGATGTTGAAATGTGCTGTCAGACCACAGCGATGGTAAGAGGAGGGAGAAACATTATTTGGTTGCTTTAACTGGTGGTCTGACACTAAGCTATTGCAGATGTACAAATATTCTAAATGTAAAAAGTGCTAAAAAGAAATTGGATATATTTACATTTTGCAAATTTTTCACAGCCATATTTACACCCCTGCATCGAAAGGCGATTCACTGCAAATCACTTTGTTTTTCCACGATTTTTTTTCTTCAAGAAGTCCCAGATGTATAATCCACATATTACTAAGACGAAATGGATTTACAATACGGTAAAATTATAGGATGACTGTGTGGTCATCTCAGATCTCGTCTTTGTCCGTTATGACAAATGATCAAAAGCGTATCCCATGTAGAAAGAGTCCCTTAAGGAGTAGCATGTGTCTGTGGTCACCCCGCGCAAACAAAGAGACTAAACCATCACAAGTTCATAGGAAAATCATTCTTGTCTGAGTAGTTTCACCATCTGGTTTATTCTTTCAAGTGTAAGTTGGAAAATTATGTCTGTTATTGATTGCTAATCCACAACATTACCTTGAAAACGTCCTCATAATTGTAAGTTGTGGGATGTACTTCAGAGCACGGCTTATGGATTTGGATCCTTGCTCATAGTAGAACTAGATCCACTGGCAGACCTTTCACTGAGAACATTACAGACACTTGGAAATGATGTCATGGTCCTGCGCTCCAACTCTGACAGAGAAATGACAGAAGTGATAGCACTAAATTAATACAAAAAACAACCAGTTGGAACAGTTTCCTCTATTTTCACAGCCTGCTCTGACTTAAAAAGGAAAAAAAAAACTCTCATCCAAGTTTTGTATAATTTACAGTTGTCTCATTTAATTATCACTCAGAAGATGTTGGCATAAGCAGTTCTCATCTTTATCGCAGCCACGTTGCTTTTATAGGCGCACTCTGAATTAACACTCCCTGTGAGAACTATACAAGATTTACGAAGCACATCTCAACTATTCTGATGTGATTCAAAAAGTTAAAAGTTGCCCTATATCATTATTATTTTAATCATCATCAAGTGTGGCAGTTGCTTTGAATGCACTATTGTCTCCTGACAGTTAAACTTAATTTCATTGCCTGAGGTGGTGTGGATGAATTTGATTAAAACAAACTGAAAAAAAAAAAACTAAAACTAAAAAGACATCAACCCTCTTGCCTTTAATATGGTTTCAGATTAAAACTCTGTTATGAAATTGTCTGCCAAATGGACCGGCAAACCTAATGGTAAAGGACAACATGATGATCTTGTGAGTACCTTTCCAAACTATTGTTTTTTATCTTGACCGCCACTGTGTACGTGAACACACTAAACACATGAGGATTTATGTTAATTGCATTGGGGGTTGGGATCAGGAGGGTTCTTATATGAAAGCTGAATGTGCATAATAAGGGAGTGTCTATATTGGCTGTAGGCAGTAGAATAATCCCCCCACCACAAAAGCAATAAAAAAGTAATTATCTAATTGTATGTTCAGTCCTCACAAGATTAGATTTACATGCTGGAATACTGAGAGTTTCTTAGTCTGTCCTCAGGTGCTACCATATGTCAAAACACCTCATGCCATGTGTTGAGGTGCCTTGGTGTGGTTGTTAAATGAGGAGACTTCCTTAACCAATTTCACAAGTCATCTGGGTACGCAAGTAAAAAAATACTAAATACAGGACAAAACAAAAAACCCCTCAAAATGAACTCGCCCACTGAAAGAATGCTTCGCTTATTTCAGCACAAAGCCCTCTTCCCCTCCACATAGGAGGGCCAGACTTAAAGAAAAAAAAAACTAATGAGACTTTTTCATCTCCTAAAATTAATATTTAATTGGCAGAGTGGGAAATACATTCACTGACCACTTTATTAGGTATGCACTAGTACTTGGTTGGACCAATTTTGCTTTCAGAATCTCTTGTTCCACCACATCCCAAAGGTGCTCTGCTGGATTGAGATCTGGTGACTGTGGAGGCCACTTGAATACAGTGAGCTAAGAAACCAGTTTGAGATGATTTGAGCTTTGAATGTTATCCTGCTGGAAACAGCCATAAGAAGATGGGTACACTATAGTCTTAAAAAAAAACATGCTCAGTTGGTACTAAGGGGCCCAAAGTTTGCCAAGAAAATATCTTCCACCACCAGACTGAACTATTGCTACAAGGTGGGATAGATCCATGCTTTCATGCTGTTTATATCAAATTCAGAATCTACCATGCAAATATCACAATAGAAATCAAGACTCATCAGATCAGGTAACGATTTTCCAATCTTCTGTTGTCCATTATTGGTGAGCCTATGTGAACTGTTCTTAGCTGACAGGAGTGCACCTTGTGTGGTCTTCTGCTGCTAGAGCCCATTTGCTTCAAGGTTTGGCGTGTAGTACATTCAGAGATACTCTTCAGCATACCTTGGTTGCCACAAGTGGTTGTTTGCATTACTCTTGCCTGCCGATAACCTTGAAGGAGTCTGACCGTTCTCCTCTGACCTCTGGCATCAACAAAGCATTTTCACCCAGAGAACTTCTCCTCATTGGATATTTTCTCTTTTTTTCAACAATTCTCTGTAAACCCTATGGTTGTGTGGGAAAATCCCAGTAGATCAGCAGTTTCTGAATTACTCAGACCAGACCAGCAACCAGGCAACGGTTCAGAGTCACATAAATTATCTTTCTTCCCCATTCTGGTGTTTGGCTTGAAATTCAGCACGTCGTCTTGACCATGTCTGCATGCCTTTGTGTATTCACTTGCTGTCATGTGATTGGCCAGTTAGAGATTTTTGTTAAGAAGCAGTTGAACAGGTGTACCTAACAATGTGCATGCACATAGCAGTTTAATGATATTCACAATTACAGCATGGAATAGTATGTACTGATATGCTACTCAAAAGTATTTTTTCCCCAGACAAGTGTTTTTTATTAAAACTAAAATGGATCTTGATTAACTTTTACATTATTTCCATATAGTGAAATATGCCCCCCCCCATGGTTTTTCACAACAATTAAAGCCACCACCATTTTACATAGTTGCCAACCTAGAAAAAGTAATATCTATAAATTTCCTAAAATGTGAATAAAGAATAAAACTATCTGCACAGATACGACCAGTGGTATGTACGAAATCTTTAAGGATTCAAGTGAGCTGACCCTTCCTTGAATTCAAATTCTATGCAGCTAACAAAGTTTCTCATGGTCATCAAGTTTAGGCACTCAGATATTTATATTTTCATCTTTGTATATTATTAATGGCCTGCTTAATTATTAATGTAATATAAGCTTGAGTGAGCAAAGGGCTGAGGGCAACGCGAGACTGGGGTTGGAAGAAATAACATAATTTATTAACTGGCTGGAAAGTTGGACCTACAACCTATAATAACTAATGTCAATACCATGATTTTGTTTTTTGTTTTTCGTTTTTGGCACAGTACGGAGATACCTGGCAATAATGTTGTCAAGATGTTGCTATAATAATGATGACCATAATAATAAGTAAGTTTAATGAGTTTAGCATATGGATCATTTCAGGTCAGTTCCCTGCCTTAGCTTATTATAGTTATTCAAATTAAATGGAAATAACCATAAGTGCAGTCAGCCATTACTACTATAATGTGCATCACAGTGTGACTTCTAGTAGTCCCTTCTGACACTTTATTAGTTGCTTTCTCTATATTTTCTCCTTCTTATTATTCCATTATTTTCCTGCTTCATCCAATTTAATATTCTACAGAGTTGTGGTGATGCACACTATAACCTGCCAACTGATACACTTGCAACACAGTTACACTTATTGTAGAACATCTTATCCTGCCAGAAGAACCTCAAATTATAATCATGCCGCCTTCATTTTTTTGCTGTTTGAGAACTGCTTGCTAGTCATTTTTTCCACCATGTATGATGCAAACATGTTCGCATTTCACTCTTGTTGCTGCAGGTTCCTTGCAGGCCAAAATCTCCCGCATTATAAAGGATGTGATTTTAATTTCCAGCAGTTATGGGGGAGCTCTTTTAGTTCATTGCACTCTGAGAAAAGAGGAGTCTATATTCAAGTCAGGCAAAATTTATAGTAGCTGTGGCATGTTTTAAACAATCAAGATCACTACATTTATTTTGTGTGCCTGAAGTCCACTGCCAGATGTTACAGTGGAAGCTCATAGCCTCACCCTTCCTCTGGTTCCCATCTGCTGTTTTTCTATACACCAAGTAAAGCCTCTCCAACATATTTTTGAAAAACTTGTGAAAATAATAATCCCATGCTGTGACTGTACCTGTACTTTTTTTTTTTTTTTTTTTAAGATTATTAAAAAAAATTTTTACACAGCATGTATGCACTGGAACTACTGGAGCAAAGATCCAGGTTGCAGTACCCCTAATGACAGAAGCATGACTTTGCTCTTCAGTCTACCTGTGTTTTGGGGCCCTGCAAATGTGCACTGAATCAGAAGGTGCTGAAAGGTGCTAGCAAACACCAGCTTTTTACCCTAAACTGCAGCTCTGCTTAGTCTTCCCTCTATGGAGGAAAGCAGAGGACACATGCTTAGTTTCATCAGCAGTTGGTTTACATTAGCGTTCTCCAACTGATAAGTGTTGTACAACAGATGGAAACATAGTGTTGCTGCTTTTTCACATCCCCCCAACATTACAACTTGATCTATGCTAAGCTGGCTCCAGGATATTTCCATTGCTTTTCTTGGCTTTACAACATTCGTGCCATTTTTATACAACAGCATTGTTGAAACACAATCACCTATGCGCGTGCCAATTTCTGAAAGGAAAACGACTGTACAAATCATTCACTGTCCTGGAGGCACAAACCAGTACAGTAACATTACCTGCCACATCACGATAGTGAGCTTTGAGGGATTATAGCAGTCGGTAATGTTGCCTGTGCTCTTACACAAATGAGAATGGATGGAGCTGGTGGGAAACATGCAAATGCTATTATCTACAATCTGAGCTCAGGCATTCTCATTCACTCTTCTTGATTTCCACTCTAATATGTAGGTCTCAATTTGTGGTAATCTACCAGACGTGATGAGGTTCGAAAACCAGAGCAGGTTGAATGTTCATGTTGACTATGAGGAGTACAATTTGCTGCACTGTTAGAAATGAGAAGCCATCATGTGCAATTTTATATTGAACTATAGATGACAGTGGATTGAAAGAAACACCATTTCTATGACAAATCTGAGCACAGGAGGGCTTCTGTGTCTTGTTAATATAATTTGTCTTTACTTAGAGTCCTGGAGGGCCATTGGATGACAAATGGAGGCAATAAATCATTTTGTCTCTTTCTGTAGCATAGACCTCAAACCACACACTACAGCAAGGCTGTAAAGTGCCTAATCATGTCAGTTAAATGCCTCCTTATGTAAATCTTCAAACTACATTTAAATACCTTTATGTTCAAAATGACTTAATCTGCCTACCAGCCTTTGATTTCCTCCCTTTTGTGCATGTAAGTGCCTCACACCCTCACTGACAGCTGAGAAAGCCTCAACCTGAACCACTTCCACCTCCCAGGAGACAATACTGACAACAACACAGCCACTTGGGTCAGCCGCTCCCCGAATAGTGTGTAGGTGTACGAGCAAAGAAAGAACTGCTGTAATGTGTCTCTTAATGGTTGCCTGTTAAAGCTCAGGTTTACCATGCATCTGCATTGTTTGTTAGAAGATCTCTCGCTCACTTTTTTTTTTTGTTAGAATTTCTGTCAGAAAAAAAAAAAATGTTTCCATTGTTAGGCTTTCTTTGAAAACCTCGTAATGAGCCTGCAATTTACATTTGTTTTCCTGCTTGTTAAGTATTGTTTGATTTATTCTTTTACTGAAAAATAGAAAAGACGTTTTGCAAAAACACAAAATAAATTTGTTCAAATAAAAGTTTCTGATGACAAGATAGATTTTTGTTTGTTGTTTTGTTGTCTGTACCTCTGATAGCTGGGTTAAGTTACTGAGAGAATTCTCAGACGATCTATACTGTGAGTATAGACAACCAACCTTAAGAAAAATGCCTTTGACATTTCTATTTGGTCCTAACGCTTCTCCAGTTTTATATAGCTTTGCTTAGCATATCTGCATGCAAATCCGTAAGTGAACTGAAAGCTTCTTTCAAGTTGCTTCTGTCACCCCTGCATTTGATCTCAGACTCTTACCTTTAAAATCTCAGACTTTTTCAGAAACTTTATACAGTTCTTTTGCTCCCTAATTAGTGTCAGCATAGTGACTCTTGCCTCCTATGCTTCCATATATTCTTCTAAGCTTTCCTCTTAGGTGCAAAGCAAAAAAGTTTAAAAGTACAAACGAGCCTCTTTCACAGCATAAAAAGGACAGAGTGCACTGATGCAGACACAGATGAACCATCATGCACACCCTTTATCATCAAAACTATCTTAATTTAGAATTTTCAGCTGAATATTTAAAATGCAGTACATCTAGAGCTCATTTCATGTAGAAAGTACATGTATAATGACTAATGTATACAGGCTGTAAGAACTTTTGCTGCTATATATATATCTTGAGACACCCCTCATTTCTTAATATTTTGCTTCCACAGAGTCAAAGTTTCTTGTAATTCTTAAAATGGTCTTAAGTAATAGTTCTCCAGGCTTTCTGAAGGTCTTTCAGAAAATTTTTTAAAGACACAATACAGACCTATAAATTGATCAAGCATAAATAAGGCACCTAACTCAAGGGATGAACAAGTGTGAACCAGTCTGCACATAACTAAAAAAAAAAGAAGAAGTTGTGGGTCTAAAAAAAACCCCAATCTACCGCAGATCAGTATCTGAAAGTCATGTCCTTAAGGAAATGGAAAAAATCCACCAAACACCTGACACAGGTGTCATTGGCATAACTCATACTAATGTTTTATTTATTCTTCTTCTGCTGCTGTTCTTGTATTTGTTACTGCTGTTATATTGAAACAGAGATAGCAATTTAGGTTTGCCAGGGGGGTAGCTGACAGATCTCAAAGCCTGTGTGATTGGGCCTGAAGAGCTCATACGTCTGATTAAACTTTAGTAGAATTTATCATTTAATAATTCCTTAAGTTTTCATCTAGCTCTATATTGTCATTTCAATCATGTTTACATAGTATTAGTATTGCTACTGCTTAAATTATGACCCAGGGTGAAAAGGTGTTGCCTTAACCTGTGTACGTCAGTGGTGTGAGCAAGTCAAGTGGAATTTTAGTTCACACTGAGAGTGCCAGCATGTGAGACGACAAACATGGCCAGTTTTTCTACCTAAAATCACTGCAGAATGCAGCATATATCAAATTTCCTTTACTTTACATGTTTTTCTTTTGCAAACAGTATTTTCTTCCTGTGTACTGTGTAAAAATTAAATTAAAGTAATATCAGATGTGTTCATTCATGCAGCCAATGTACAATTCTGCCTATTAGGCCAACTAGTGCCTCTGAACCCTGATAAAAACCTTATGATATACTCTCAGTCTGCTATTTCCCAGCTCGTTGGGGCTCATGATTCAGAAACACAGAGAACATTAGTTGTCTGTGCCTGGGTGACTTCCAGCAAGCTACAGTTTTTCTGTTACTCCCAGAGTGTTTCCTTTGACGTGAGCCTAATCACCTTCATAGATCATCAGAACATATCTGGAGTGGCCAAAGGAGAGCTCCACCTTTGTGCCAGGGCTGGTTGGCGTGCATTCCATGTCTGCAGCTGTTCATGCATAAATCAAACAAGAAAGCTCGATGAAGCCTTATTGTGGACAGTGCGTGAGCTTATCTGACAGATCAGCACTGATGAATGCCTGTTTCTCTTCCCTTAAAAATCAACCGTCACCATAAAATTTCTCAGTAGTTTCTAATATCCAATTCTACAATGCACACTTCCCCACCAGAGCACAATGACGCATGTCTTGAGCTTGTTTTGTGTTACACTGTGTTCTTCTGAAATCTTAGAAGGTGTTTGATCTTCTGTTCTGCATCTTGCCAGGACCATTATATATCCACGGCATATCAAATGGTTCAGCAACGGCATGCTATTCCTCTGGCCTCGCCTTCTATTTGAATATCATCTGTCAGGCAGCACAAGAGGAGTCCTCCTCCAAATGAAAATGCCTATAGCATCTGAAATTACACAGCAATTTATGCCATCTGTAATCGTTATTCATCATCTCTGTACCCTGTGACAGCCAATAATTAGCTGTACTTTTTTGTCTCTCCACTCCTGTGGTGTACAAATCTACCTGGATTCTGTGAGAATTTAGGTACAATTACTTTGATACTGAAGACAGTGCTGATAAGGCAGACTATGGTGCATCTTGCTAAATAAGTGAAAAAAAAGAAGAATAAATGAAGAAGATGCATTTTTAGGTTTTGGGTAATAAGCTATGTAATGGATATACATCTATCTAATAAAGTTAGAGGTGTATGGTCAATTAAATTATCTTCTTAAATGGAGGTACTGAGAGCAGATGATACAATATCTATTTTTTAAAACATTTTTTAAACAAAATAGGTAACCCTTTTTCTTCTCTTATATTGTACGTAAGAGAAACACATGATCTGCTGCTTTCTATATGAGGTGCCATAATCTGTATGGCCAAAGACACATCAGGTATATATCTATACACCTAAATGAATCTAGGATGCTTGCAAAGCCCCATCATAATATCATAACATAGTCACATACTCTTACTGACCAGCCACTGTTGAACCACTGTTGTGTGTAACTGCTTACAAAGTAAAATTTTGCAATTACATTACATTAAATGTGAATATAATCTTATGGCTCAACCTACAATCAAGGTGAGGAGTAGCATTTTTCCTGGTGCAAACATATCTGTGTTAGACCTGTGAGGGACTGATGATGAAAATTCTGCCCAATAAAATATGCAGAGCTATGTGTTGCAATGACCTCTTGTGAATAAGGGAAAAGACAAAAGTAACATCCAGTGTTTTATATACTTAGTTTGCAAAATTTTGTTTGTTTTCTTTTGCAAGAGATGCAAATATTTTTTTTTTGATTTAACACAAGGATTTTTGGCTAACGTTTAGTGTTTCCCCACAACAAAAGGTTAAGCTCTGAGTAATAAAAAATGTTTTCAAAAGTTTTTCAGACTGATAACAGCATTGATAACAGGGCAACTCAAACACTGGCAAAAACATGTAAAACAATTGCATCACAGATAAATAAGTGATGTCCTGTCTAAAGCTTTGAGCAGAGTTTCTATGTGCCTGTTTTGAGTAAACTTTTTTTCGTTAATCTTCCCATCAATCTAAAAAGTTGGACTGCTGTACACTCGCTTAATATTTCTGATTTCTCTGTGGACGACAAGCTTAAGCTCCAGCATACTTCAAATCACTACATCTGCCCAATCTCTGCTCAACAGCTGACATCATGCAGCTGTTGCCAAGAGGAGCCTTTCCCGCTGAGAATGAGCTTTGTCTGCACCATACCACTGTCACAGTTTGCAGACTGTAACATCGTAACCTGTTCTCATGCAGATTTATGCACACATGAACACGCTCAAGAACACGTTTGTCCTGTCAAGGCATCTGTGAACATGGAAGCCTAGAAACTGTCAGATACCATCTGTAATAATACCTTTTGATCTATTACTTTAATTAAATAGTAAAACAATCATTAACAGGTTTATAGGACTGTCCTGAGGGTTTTTTGGAGGGCCTGAAATGTAGGAGCAAAGCTTGCATGAGACTGTCCTGCAATAAGCACCATGTAAGGTAGGTATTAAGGACGGTATTAAGAAATATGTGCTGTTTAAATGCTTCACAATTTACTTATTGACAGATAAACTTTTAAACAAGTGAATCATATCTATGATGCACTTTTCGTTAATTTTGTTACTGAGGCAACAAACTGAAAAGACAATGAATCGAGCAAATCACTCGACAAAACATCAGATGTTTAGCCTTTGCACAAAGAGTGCAAATGTCCTGACAATGATTTCAGACATTCTACTCTGTACATATATGATTGGCAAATCTTCAGTCATAGATTTAAAATAATGGATTTAAAAATTATATAACAGATGTAATTCACAACATAAAAACACCAAACCTGCGGTGGAGACATGCATTTCCCATCAATCTGACAGAACTTGTAGAAGTTTCGATGAGTCAACAGCTCTTCTCAGGTCACTACGCCAAACATGGACCCCATCTGGACCACATCTGGACCTTATCAGGCCTTTGGCCAGTGTGTGTGTGTGTGTGTGTGGGGGGGGGGGGGTGAAACAGCCTCACACTGAGCAAAAGAGTGTTGTGGAGAGGAAATTAAGGAAACGAAGGTTTGAGACCAGGGTGAGCCGGTCTTACCTAAGATCCTGCTGCAGTTTTAATTTTAAGTTTATCCAGAACAGTGAAGACTTCTCTTAAAGTGAAAATAATAGTAATGATGTTTAAAAAATTAAAAGCACATTGGACACCGATAGATAGACAGCCCACAGTATGCAAGAGATTGGCCAGGCTTGAATTCAGCGCTGGTCTTCTTCGTATTTAACAAATTGTGACTCCAATGGGCTGATTCAGACCAGCCCCTGTTATCTGGCTTCAACACATATATATGTTGACAAATTCCACAGCTTCTCTTACTGTAGTTTCAGGCTATATAATACTACCCATATTTCAGACTGAGAGTGTGGTCTTCATCGAAGGTAAACCAGTGCAAGATGTAGAGAGGGCATCACAGTTACTGCATGTATGCTACTTTATACTATGTTCTTCCTTCATGTGAGATCATCTATGCCACATTGCATATTGTCTGAATAAACACACCAAATCCTAAACATGCAGAATTCAACTCTGACTAGAGACTGCTGGTACCATTCAAAGATGTCCTATATACTGTAGGTTAGGCTGTGTTACCATCCAGCTTCTCCTGCTGATGGGATGGGCCCCAATTTAGCTGAATCTTTTCAAATAATAGTTTGACTCTCAGTCTGTCACTTTCATGCAGATGGAAAGGAAATTTGTTTGCAAGAATGATTTTCAACTTCCTGCAAATTTAACAAACTTTTTCTGAGTGGGACTGCCACTCTGTCCAACCTGTTCCCGGTTAGCGTGTTGACAGTATATTTGACACATGTCTCGCTCCTACTTCCTCACAGCCATAACAGACCTGAGGGCAGAGCAGGCAGCAGCAGCACATTTTGAAGGTTAAGTCTGCTAATGAAGCCAGGCTGGCCAGCAGGACCCCAAGGGCTTTTGTGGCAAAGTTATCTGTGTGCCACTCTGCAGGAGAGCTGGACTAACAGAGTCCTCATGCTTGTTACCAGAATCTCTGCAGGCAGCACTGTGAATAAGCCCAGAGCAAAGCCATTGTCAATGAGGAATGACCCCTTCAGTTATTACTTCCCTGAGACTGAGCTAATCAAAATGTATCTGGGATAGTTTCTATTAAGTCACCTTCAACCAAGACACTGATGGAAATTAATCAAATTAATCTTAAAGTTTTTTTCTTTTGTTTCCACTTCCAAGAGCAGAAATATGATAATATTTCAAAGACTTTTACAGTGTTGATAGTTTGGCTGATTTTTTTTTAGATATTTACAGTACCAGTATTTAACAAATAAATTTGTACACACTCAGGTGAGCGTGTACTGTATATACCAAGCAGGATGTGGTTTCCATCTGTTGCCACTAAAAGATCATCATCAAGGTCAAGCATATTCCCCAAAATTCAACCTGACATATTTTGCATTCATGGAAAGTTTTGTAACTTGTTTGAAATAGATTTATTTATTTATTTTAACCATTTTAATAACCTCATAAGATGAGAAAGATCTACCAGGTGTATTTGACACAGAAGAGTGTTTTAGGTCTGTTAGCATGCACCACAAAAAAGTGACAGAATGTGAGCGATTTGTGAACTGGAGTCATGGGGGTCATAGGAGGAGGGGGTTTTACTCCCAGAACTGGCCTCATTGAGGTAGAGCTAATGTAGTGTGACTGGAAACTCAATGTGATGAGGTGTTACATGACAAGAGTTAATACTGATTCAGCAACACAATAAAGAGCTAATTAATGACAGAACTTTATTGTACAACGTTTGTGTAAGATTTGCAACAATGGTATCAAGTTACCATGAGTCTACCCAAGACTGTCATGTGTTTAAACATACTTTATTGATATATTTACATGTTTTTTTGTATTACACAAATGTCAGTAATTTAACGTCATTTACCGATCCTTCATGGACTGATGGTGATGAGGTGTCCATGGTCTGTGATGTGCTGGAACTTTCCTTCAGCTAGAATAACATTACCCTTTGGTCCTTTCCTGTTATGATTTCCCCTGATAGAAACAACCATGTTGCTCTAAGTACATGTGTGTGACCTATCTGTGCTCAAGTACACTGGCTGATGAGGAGCTTATATATAGCTCACATGGAAAGGTTTACACATTTTCAGTCTACCTATAGTTTGTGGCTCTGTGTGTATTCTCTTGACACATGCAATGTCTGTGCATGGGCGTGAGCATGTATGTTTACCTTAACTACATGAGTACAAAGAAAGAACACTGATGAGAGAAAGGGAATACGTTTGGTGTTCTTATGAGTATTATTAACAGTTTACATGCAGTGATGCTAGCCAGGGCTAAACATGAAACTGCATCTACTGCTGTTTATTCAACATTTCAAACACAATGTTTTTTTTTGTGATTTACAAGCCCATTCTCAGATTTCAATTTCAAACAATTGGATTAGAATCTGTTTGTGGCCTAACCCAACATAATTTATGCCCCAAAAGCAAACTTCTGTCACAGTGCTTTTAGACCCATGGAAAGAGAATGAAAAAGACTTTCTAAGGATTTAACCTTAGTTCATGTCTGATATAGAAGGGGGTAAGGGGGTGGGGGGAGTGGGGGCTCTGGCTTGAAATGGAAACTAATCCAGTGTGAAATGGGCCTTGAGGCCAATCCATTGGACTTGTCTAAAAGAAAAAAACATACCACTGATGTCATCTGGATCTCAGGGAGAGAAACCTGACATGTTGTTCACCCGAGTGGCTGTTGACGGCTCTTAAATTTATTGTCCCCTCATTATTTTTGTTCCATGATGAGGTATCATCAGGTCTCAATAAGCGAATCAGTATAACAGGCGCAGCACTCATAAATAATGCAACTGTTTGAATGGAGACTCCACAGGCTCCAAACTCAAAGTGAGCTCCCAAAGAGACCTCACAGAATGAGCTTAGGGAGGTTAAAAGGCCTGTCAACAACATAAACAAGATTCTAAATGGAGAAAGAGGGTCTCTTTGCCGTTTAATCCCGTCTTTTCCCTTTTGCTCACCTTCTTGGCAGCTTTCACACAAATATGTGGTCCTTTTCCATTTCCCTGCTCACTGAAACAAAAAGAACAGTCTCACGTTGCCAAATTCTTCTTCAAGTCCTAATCCTCATCTGAAGAGACTCTCCAAAGAGCTTAAGGCAGCTGAAAGGTCACAGGCTGGTTTGTTCAAGTTAATACTGACTCAAGAACCAGAGATGCATGCAACCTATTGTTATGTTGTTTAGAATTAAATGTGCACATTTATGTGTCACATATGACGAGTTTATTTACAAGTGTTTGTGCTGCTTCCACAAGCTCCTAAATGCAGTTTTATAACCTGTTAAAGCATAGATAATGTGAGCTTCATATATTGTCTGTTGTCAATTAAAATCCATGTTTGTTATGTCAATACAATCAGATTGGCATGCAATCTTGATGTGCAACTCCAGGATGAAGAAATTTAGCACTCTTCATTCTTCATTCTTAACACTTGGTCTCCAGTAACCAGGCCATTTCTCAAGGCTAACAATATTCAGTCAACCATGTGCATTAGCTTAATCTTTACAGAAGAATATGATATTGATTGCTAGATTTATGTACTATGATAAATTTATGAAAGGTTATGGACTTCTCTCAGAGGCTGCCAGTTCATCAGATCTTTGATGTTAGAAAAATATAAAACTCACACCCTACTCAATAAAAATGAATAATTAATGCCAGAAGCACTTATAACTCCATTCAGGGCTCACAGACCGGTCAACCTTGAGTTGGTTGTTGGTATAATGACATTTTTCAAATTGCTTTGGTTAATTCAGCTGCTTGTTTGTACTACTTGCTCTTTATATTGTATGCATTCCACAATTCACTGTTTTGAAAGCTGTCTTGTTATTCTTGTTATGTCTATACATCATCTGTATCTGAACTGTATTTGCACAGTTATTACAATAACTCTTAATATTAACCTTGTAAATATGATAACTTAGTTAACCATCCTGTTTATTCTGCATTTATATATATTCCTAGACTATCCATAATTGCACAGTACTTTTTACTTACTACTTGAATCTATCTATCTATCTATCTATCTATCTATCTATCTATCTATCTATCTATCTATCTATCTATCTATCTATCTATCTATCTATCTATCTATCTATCTATCTATCTTCAGAGATCTCCCTCAATCCCACAGACACACTTTCCTACGGTTATTTTGGTTCTTAGATCACACTGATGGTAATAAGTCAGACTAGTTTCTGGTGAGGATTGGTTATCCTTTGTCACCAATTTACAACTTTTATGGACTGAAAGGAGTCTGCTGAAAGTTTTTGGGTATCTTCAGATGTCTCCTTGGTGAGGTCTTCTGTGCATGTCCTACCGGATCCCAGAGCACACCCAGAACTCATTGAAGTGTTTATGTCTCTCAGCACACTTGGTATTGCCTCCAGGGAAAGCTGGAGGCAGTGGCAGTGGAAAAGGCTGTTTGGGCATCTCTGTTGAGACTGCTGGCCAGTAACCTAGATCTGGAAAAGTGGCAGATGGATGGATGGATGGATGGATGGATGGAAAGTCAGACTCAAAGCAATCCTGATGAAATAAATACTTGTCTGACTTTAAAACAATCCCTTCAAAGTCACTCAAAACCTCACAACTTGTCAACTGATTTTTGTGTCCATTATAGACAAATAAATAATTATCATTTCTGTGACTTTGTGTAGGCTTGTCAAACCCAATAGTTTTCAGTTGACATTTTGATTGTTTTAGCATGCATCTAAACTGCTTTAACACATGAGGACACATTAAATTATGGAGAGCTCCCTGGCCCCAAGGCGTCCATTTATTTGTGGCAGACTGTCTCTTGAGACACTCATTAACAGTGCAATGATGACTGAGTCTGAGTAAGTGCTCTATGGTAGAGATCCAATGGCGGCCTCATAGAGGGTGACCATGCCAGTAAGTTGGTGTGGGCAAAGGGAGTGGGCTATGGACTTGAAAGAGCAGAGGACACTGTGGGTGCAGAGAATCTCTCCAGCGGCCCTTTTAGTTCCTATCAGGTGTCATCACCACATGCCAGAGTTTATATAGCACCAAGCAACAAGTTGTGAGGAAATTTGATCTTGTTAGAGGCGATGGATTGGCTTTCCTCAAACTCAGGCAGGCCTGTGGCTAGCCACCAAACCATGGTTTCCCCAGTACTTGAGTTGTGCATTACCTCTTCGATAGTGCTAAAACCCCTCCCTCAACTCTTGCCCCCAGAGTGAAGTCTGTCCAACAGCTCTCAGGTTTCACAGACACCGCTGGTAAAGCCCTCTGACGACAGCCCTGTCGGCAGTGTATGAAGCAGAAAGAGGATCATCTGATGTGGGCCGCTCCCTGGATCTGCTGTGTATGGAATGCCTTGCAGAAAGAGAGGAGGACATTTCCACTTCTAAGAGGAGGACACCGCTACTTCTGATACTCCACTCATCTCTACATGTAACACAATATCTTCTCATACACCATGGCAGTGTAGTAGGCTTCTTTTACTCAGACTAAACTTGTGCCTCTTCCCTCTACCTCCCATCTGACTCCCTCCTATCAATGTATTCAGGTCAGAGCAAGCTTGGCTTAGCCCTCTAGATGAAAGGGGATGATAAAACTTATCAGAATATGTGGTTGGGAGAAAATGGAAGGCAAATATAATATAAAACAGCTCATAGTTCCTGTAATGTCAGTTACTCATCTTTTCTTTGAATGATATGCTCTTACTCATTGTCAACCCGCACTGAGGAAGAGAAAAAGAGGTGCCATCTGACGCTGGCACGAGAGGTTTCCTGAAGAGTCATATCTCCATGGGGACTTTACTGTAAACAGACACAACCACCAGAGAAGTTTACAGTGGTCTTACAAAAATGAGATAAATGCAAGGTGAAACAGAGGCTGTTTGTGTGAAATCAGCAGGAAAATAAAGAGGTGGGATTTAACTCTTAAATGTGATTGTGGGAATCATCCCAATAGGAACAAATCTGTTTTATTGGTGTTGGTGGATTGAGTGTGACAACTTTCTGAAGCTCTTTTGATATTAGACAAGGGGAACACTCTGTCTCTGGCAAGGCACTTTGCCTGATCCACACAGTGAGCCTTGACTCATTAAAAACTGATTACTCCCAATGCTTCTCAGTACATAAGCTCATTCTTGATTGCTGCGGACTGTTTTGCTTTTGCTCTTCAGTGAGGCGTGTCCTGACAGCAGACTCTGTCTTAAGTCTGAGGATAGGTCTTCCTCAACCTGAGAAATTTTAAGTCCCATCTTGTTTTATTGATTTTATGTTACCAGGCACTAGTAATATTTTCAGCAAGATGATCTCAGTGCAATGACGAATGCATTCACTGTCGCTTTATAGCTTTAAAGAGCCTTCTCTGCTCTTGTAAACTATCTTTATATGTGCGACAGAACCTCTGACAGGAAGGTTGGTCGCTAAGATGTAAATATTGTTTTAAAGACGTTTACACATAGAGGTGAGAGTTACTAGTTTATACAATGTGAGGTTAGTAATGTGTGGAACTGAATCGAGCGGCTACCACAGTCACAGCTTTGTCTTTGTGTTTACTTTTTGCTTTTTTGGCTTGCTTGAGTTCTTTTTAGAGCTCATTTCAGTAGCCAGTGTCATTCAGAATAATTGTACACTATATTTAAAAGCGGTTTACAAATGCAGGGTAAGATACATGCTTCTTTTTACTGATCTGTCTCCTGGGCACACAGAAACCATGACTGTATACAAGCCCTTCTAAAACCCCATAAACAGTCTACATCACTTTAAAATTAGTCACTAGTGGGCATTTCAGGCTCTGAATCTTTTAATATGTTTCACTGTTATATGTCAAGGAGCAATTTCCTTGGGTCTAACTGGTAGTAGCTTCAATTTGTATAATTTTTGTAATTTATTGCTCACGGTAGCAATGCACGTGTTTGATTGTATACATCAGACTTTTCAGGAAAAAAAAGAAAAAGATGATGTAGATGTCTCAAAAACCCTTGCATCAAATATTATACATTTGTTCAGTTTTTCCAGTAAGTTTGGTTATTTAACATTATGTTTACCCAACAGACCTGAAGAATGGCACAGATCTTCTGATCTTATTGTTGGCAAGAAAGCAAAAAGAGCACATTATTCAAAATCTCAAACTGCCCTTTTAAATAGCTGGCCAAGCACTATATGCTGATAAGTAATCATGTGAAAATTCAAATGCAGTCACACCTCCAAACTGTACAATAAGCCAAGCATCGAGGCAGATAAACAAACCAAAATTCCATCTCGGCATGCAAACAGTTTGGAGTGGCAACCATGGCGTTAGATTCAAGAGTCACTCCCAAGGTGGGTCATGCGTAACTGAGAATCGCTGATAACCTGCAACTGCATTGCGTGTCGCCTCTTTTCTTGACATTACGTCTGCGGCTGGATTCCACCCAACTCACTCATAGATAAGACGTCTGATGAAAACAAAACAAAAACGGAGATCAGATCCCCCCACCCCTTAGTCTGTCAGCTTTGCGAGAACAGCAATCGATAAGGCCCGTCCATCATGCCATGAAAAGCAACAACATCACTGCCTTGTCTGTCTGCTGGAGCCGGGTTTCTTCTTTCCCAGTTTTCGTCCAGTAAAGAGCTTTCACAAGCAAGTGGTACCACATGGGAGAAAACACAGGAAGAGAAAACATAAACTTTTTGCTCATATATTTTTATTTATTTTCTAGTGCATAAGCTTCAGGAAGCTCGAGTTGGTGAGCTTGAGGTTTTCGTGTGAAAACTTCTCAAAAATCATAACACAAACATCAGTTTGAGGAACTCTGTCAACATGAAAGAGCATTGCGTGAAATTAAATCTGGGTGCTTCGAATGTTATCCAGGAGATCTAACTCAAATACCCCCATCCCCTCCATGCTGCAACAAAGGGATGCTCTGATGATAATCTGTATTCCGTGTACTGCCAGTGAAAGGGAGGGGGAAGCTACAAGTGAGTTGAAAGCAGCGGGAGCATCTTTAGCAGCTGTTAGACAATGTTTTGGTGGGAGAGTGACTTTTGTTTGAAGTGGGAGATAAGAAGTGCAGATCAGGAAAAAAGAGGATGAGAGTCCATCAATACGCATGAAGTAAATAGCGTGCAAAGCAGAGGCAAAACAGGAATAACATGTTCATCATAATACATGGAGGTTGAAATCAGACATTGATTGCAACAGCGCTATAATCATAACGTGAGTACAGTGAGACCTGCTGGTATAGTACATTAAGCCATAAAGATAACTACACTTTGTTTACTACAAGTGTGATTGCTCTGGGGTCATTGATAAACATCCGGCGGTAGACCTTCAAACACATTTAATATAGCTTACTGGTGAAGCCAGTGCAGTTATATGAAGTATTTGTTTTAAATGTCATCTAGAGGCCTCTGGCAAAGAGCTGTGTGGAGCACTGGGAGGTTGTAGGCTTTAATTCTAAATGTCAGTCTAAATAATGTTATGATATGCTGGGTAGTGAACCACTGAAGGAGCCACATTTATTCTTCCATTTCAGACTATACATAGCACCCTGTTATAAAGACTGTTACGACAATGCTGCAGTGTTGACATATTATAACTTCTTAGAGTACTTACTTTTTTCCTGCAAGTACCTAATACATCAGCATTACAAGTTATTTAATCTTCTTCTTTCAGCTGCTCCCTTTAAGTGTTGCCACATCAGATCATACACCTCACCCTGTCCCTAACATCCTCTTCTGTCACGCCAACCCTCTGCATGCCCTCCTTTACTACATCCCTGAGCCTTCTCTGTGATCTTCCTCTTTTCATCCTTTTGTCCAGTGTATTCCCTATTCTCCCTCTGCACACGTTCAACCCATCTCAGGCTTACTTCTCTAACTTTGTCTCCAAGCCACTCCCAACCTGAGCTGTCCTTTTGATATACTCTTTTTCTTTTTTGCCTTTACTGGGTAGAAAACATTGAAGATAGACAGTAAAGTGGGGAAAAAGAGATAGGGGAAGACACGCAGTAAAGGGTGATGGGTCAGACACAAACCCTGCACCATAGCCACACGGCATACATGGTTGCCTGCTCACCCACTGAGCCACGCCAGTGCCCATTGATATGGTCATGCTCTAATCCTGCCCCTCCTGGGCACTCCTAGTGAAAGTCTTAGCATCTTCGAGTCTGCCACCTCCAGCTTCATGAGCCACTTTTCCAAATACAATGCAGAAATAATTGGTTACACGTACAGTTGACCAGACTTCTTTGTTTTTTTGTTGCCACCTGCCTATTTGGCAGCATAAAAGGAGAAGGTATCCAGTCCAGTGGTTCCGTCAGTGACCATGTCAAGGTCAGTTAGCAAGACTGCAAAAAGGACAGCCTTTACAGTGAGAAAAATCTTTGCAGTGATTTGTTGATGATAATGGTCCTTTCATCTGTGAAAAATTGTACTTCAGATTTGAAGAACCATCTGCACCCTAAACAGAGCCCCACTATGCTGTAGGTCAGGCCCACTGAGAGGAGAATGATGCTATAATGCTGAGGGAAATTAAAAAGCTCTTTGCTGGTTATGTGGTACCTACTTGACTTTTACATGAAATGACTAAAAGTCCAGGCATTCAGAGCTAAATGAACAGTAGACTACACACCCTCTAAAACCAACATATGAAAGCTAATTGCATGTGTTTTCATTTTTTTTAAAAAAGGACCTTAAAGAGTTCCTGCTCTCAGTATGTGACATAACACGATTTTCTGATACTTTTACTAAAAGTAATCTTAACCACTAATGGATATAAATATCTTAACACAGGCACCAGACTCAAAGGAATATTTTGGGAAGTATTAGCTTTCTTGCCTAGAGATAGATGGAAAGATTGATTCTCATGTGTGTAAGGTAAAAATAAATACAATTAATTAAATATATAATATATCACAGTCAACAGCCACTTAACTTAGCACAATGACTGGACTCAGGGGAAACAGCTAGCCTGGGTTTGACAAGGATAATAAAAGCAGTTAAAGGGCAGAAAATGTGTGCACAACACCGCGGCTGATGGTTAAAAAAGACCTAGTAAAAAAAAGTGTCCCCTCAAGCAGAGCAGCCAGGCAGGCTGTATTGCTGCAGAAACAGCTTTTGGCTATACTGCATCACATGCAAGAGCATCCTGCTTGCAGCTGCAATCAGACCCATCTACACAAAGCTGCAGCGTGATGAAAGTCAACACATTGTGTCTTGTTTGATGTGTACAAAAACTGTCAAGTTTACCTTTTAATTTTTTTAGAAAGATTAAAGAAAATGATATGTTATATATTTATTAATCAGCACTGGACAGAGAAGTAAGAATATGTGTCTTTGTTTCTTTGTTACTGCAGCAGGCAAATAAGTTCTAAATTTGTTGTTGTTTTTCTTCCAATGCCAAACCAAGACTGCAAGTGAATAGACTGAGGTCTTATTTCATAGATATATGGGTGCTGATAATATAAATTGTTTAGAAAGTCTGCTCAGTATATGAAAACTTTTTGTATATAATGTCTTACTCCAAGTTGATGCGCTGTGACGCTGTAAGTTTTCACAATATGTTCTCAAGAGTACATTAAAGAGCAACTCTTGCCAAAGACAAGAGAAGGCTCAGTGATAAAACATAAAACATTCCTCTTTCTCAGTGTTTTAAAAAAGAGGGAAAGATCTCAGAGGGGAGAAAGAGCTTATTTGAAGAATGAATGCAGGGTCGTGGGAAGTGTCTGTCATCACTGAACAGATACTTCAGAACTTGAAACATGTCGTGTTACAGTGAGCAGACAAAACCAAGAAATGTTCAAGGTCTTATAGAGGAAAACTCTGAGACTTGAGGATTGTTTCATCAAATGTTCCCTGTTTTGATGAAAAATGTTCTGACTTTATTAAAAATCTTTTACCACGTATGATATTTGGAGTCCATATTTCGTTTTGGCAGAAGCACATAGTTTCTTATATGTTAGGGCAGTTTTCTACTTGCAGTTATATATTTCTTTTTACACAGTTACAGTATGGTTTTAGCTACCCATTGTCCATCTATATCCAAAACCAGTTTTCAGTGCCAGTGCATGAAGTGTGTCCTGTTTGCACTGAGTGCAAACAGGACACACTTCATGCACTGGCACTGAAAACTGGCTTTGGATATAGATGGACAATGGGTAGCTAAAACCATACTGTAACTGTGTAAAAAGAAATATATAACTGCAAGTAGAAAACTGCCCTAACATATAAGAAACTATGTGCTTCTGCCAAAACGAAATATGGACTCCAAATATCATACGTGGTAAAAGATTTTTAATAAAGTCAGAACATTTTTCATCAAAACAGGGAACATTTGATGAAACAATCCTCAAGTCTCAGAGTTTTCCTCTATAAGACCTTGAACATTTCTTGGTTTTGTCTGCTCACTGTAACACGACATGTTTCAAGTTCTGAAGTATCTGTTCAGTGATGACAGACACTTCCCACGACCCTGCATTCATTCTTCAAATAAGCTCCTTTCTCCCCTCTGAGATCTTTCCCTCTTTTTAAAACACTGAGAAAGAGGAATGTTTTATGTTTTATCACTGAGCCTTCTCTTGTCTTTGGCAAAGTTGCTCTTTAATGTACTCTTGAGAACATATTGTGAAAACTTACAGCGTCACAGCGCATCAACTTGGAGTAAGACATTATATACAAAAAGTTTTCATATACTGAGCAGCTTTCTAAACAATTTATATTATCAGCACCCATATATCTATGAAATAAGACCTCAGTCTATTCACTTGCAGTCTTGGTTTGGCATTGGAAGAAAAACAACAACAAATTTAGAACTTATTTGCCTGCTGCAGTAACAAAGAAACAAAGACACATATTCTTACTTCTCTGTCCAGTGCTGATTAATAAATATATAACATATCATTTTCTTTAATCTTTCTAAAAAAATTAAAAGGTAAACTTGACAGTTTTTGTACACATCAAACAAGACACAATGTGTTGACTTTCATCACGCTGCAGCTTTGTGTAGATGGGTCTGATTGCAGCTGCAAGCAGGATGCTCTTGCATGTGATGCAGTATAGCCAAAAGCTGTTTCTGCAGCAATACAGCCTGCCTGGCTGCTCCTGCTTGAGGGGACACTTCTTTTTTACTAGGTCTTTTTTAACCATCAGCCGCGGTGTTGTGCACACAGTTTTTCTGCCCTTTTTAACTGCTTTTATTATCCTTGTCAAACCCAGGCTAGCTGCTTCCCCTGAGTCCAGTCGATTGTGCTGAGTTTAACGTGGCTGTCGACTGTGATATATTATATATTTAATTGATTGTTATTTATTTTTACCTTACACACATAGAGAATCAAATCTTTCCATCTATCTCTGGGCGAAGAGAAAGCGAATACTTCCCAAAATATTCCTTTGAGCATCTGGGGTCCTGTGTTAAGATATTTATATCCATTAGTGGTTAAGATTACTTTTTAGTAAAAGTATCAGGAAAATCGGGTTAGTGTCAGCATGCTGAGAGCAGGCAACTCTTTGAGGTCCTTTTTTAAAAAAAATGAAAACACATGCAATTAGCTTTCATATCGTTGGTTTGCGAGGGTGTGTGGTCTACTGTCCATTTAGCTCTGAATGCCTGGACTCGTAGTCATTTCATGTAAAAGTCGAGTGGCTGCCACATAACCAGCAAAGAGTCTTTTTAATTTCCCTCAGCATTATAGCATCATTCTCCTCTCAGTGGGCCTGACCTGCAGCGTAGTGGGGCTCTGTTTAGGGTGACGGCGGTTCTGCAAATCTGAATTCAGATTTTTCACAGATGAAAGGACCATTATCATCAGACAAATCACTGCAGAAGCAGTTTTTCTGGGCTCTGTAGAAGGGCTGTCCTTTTTGCAGTCTTGCTGACTGACCTTTTGACATGGAGCGCTGTCGGAACCACTGGACTGGATACCTTCTGCTTTTATGCTGCCGAATGGGCAGGTGGCAACGAAAAGAACAAAGAAGTCTGGTGGAACTGTACGTGTAACCAATTGTTTCTGCATTGTATTTGGAAAAGTGGCTCAGGTGAAGCTGGAGGTGGCAGACTCGAAGATGCTAAGACTTGCACTAGGAGTGCCCAGGATGGTACTTCTCTGCCTGCAACAGCAGCAGGATCGTGGTGAAACACGGGGTTCTGCTTGGAAATCATATGAGATTGAAGGAGAATCATTTAGAAACATGTTTGGAAGCAGTTTGATTGAAGTTTGTGAAGTTATCCTTGAAATGGCCAAAATGAGCGTTTCTGAGCGAGAAACGCTCAAAACGCACATAAAAGCTCCTGTGCTTGCAGGATCGTGGTGAAACACGGGGTTCTGCTTGGAAATCATATGAGATTGAAGGAGAATCATTTAGAAACATGTTTGGAAGCAGTTTGATTGAAGTTTGTGAAGTTATCCTTGAAATGGCCAAAATGAGCGTTTCTGAGCGAGAAACGCTCAAAACGCACATAAAAGCTCCTGCGCTTGCAGGATCGTGGTGAAACACGGGGTTCTGCTTGGAAATCATATGAGATTGAAGGAGAATCATTTAGAAACATGTTTGGAAGCAGTTTGATTGAAGTTTGTGAAGTTATCCTTGAAATGGCCAAAATGAGCGTTTCTGAGCGAGAAACGCTCAAAACGCACATAAAAGCTCCTGTGCTTGCAGGATCGTGGTGAAACACGGGGTTCTGCTTGGAAATCATATGAGATTGAAGGAGAATCATTTAGAAACATGTTTGGAAGCAGTTTGATTGAAGTTTGTGAAGTTATCCTTGAAATGGCCAAAATGAGCGTTTCTGAGCGAGAAACGCTCAAAACGCACATAAAAGCTCCTGTGCTTGCAGGATCGTGGTGAAACACGGGGTTCTGCTTGGAAACACTGTATTAAGCCTTTGCTATGAGGGCACGACAGGATAACTCTAGTCCAAACGCCCTGTTCAGACCGTGACATTGACTTTAATTAGACAGAAAATATGTTAAGTCGCCTCTACGCTTTATTGTTTAGATACATGTGACACTTCTTTATGTTTAATCTTTCAGAATACTACACAAACGGAAAGTGAAGCTTATTGTGTATGCCACGGTGTGTGCTGCATCAGAAAACCTGGCTTATGTGTTAAAACAAGAAAAAAGTCCTCTTAAATAATCAGTTTATTTTCATATAATACAAATAAATAATAAAGCACAGATGTTCATTAGAAAGAGACAGGAAATCTGGAAAAGTGAAGTGGTAAATATACCTCATGCAGACCTCCATTATCAGCGATGGTCTCCATTGGGCATGCTCTATAACTGCTCTGAGTTGTGCAACAGTAAAGGGGAACTTTGGACCACTCCTCCCAGAAAAACCTGTTTCAATTCAGGATATCTGTGATTTTCTTGTTTAACAGCCCCTTTTAGCATCTCAGTAGGGTTAAGGTTGTTGATTGAATTTAGTTCACTGTCTCACACATAGCATCACACAACCTCTCCTTAGCTTCAGGTTATGGACTGCGGCCTTGACATTCTCCTGTAAAAGATCTTGTTACATTAATTTATTCTCTCAGTGACTGCACAGTGTCCAGACCCTGCATCCAAAAGACCCCTCAAACCATGGTGCTTCCCACACCGTAAACCACAGTTGGGTGTCTGTGTGTAGTTTTTTGTCTCCTCCATAAAAATTTCACTTTTGTCTCACTCTGTTCACTGAAAGTTTCCACAGAAGTGTTGTTGAATATTAAGATGATGCTTTGCAGCAATACGTAACTGAACGAAGTAGAGGACACA
>JAMQGT020008121.1:0-41424 GCA_024447675.2 Pterophyllum scalare
TAGTGTTATGTAGCTTACTCATTCATTACTCGTATTGCTGTGGTCTTCCATCATTGTAGTGTGGTGAAGCACAAGATCCAGAGGAGCATCGATCCATCTAACATGAAATCTTATGGAACATGAAAGCCCAGGATCATAGCCAAGCTTTGAGTGATGACTGTTTTGCCATTTGTGCCAAGAGGAGAAAAAGTGAGAGACGAGAATGATGCGAGGCAGAGAGAGAGTGAGTAGAGGGAGGTAAAGGACAGACAGAGATGCTTTGAGCGTTAATGCCGTGCCAATATTGTATGCCACTCCCCCTCCGCTTCCCTGGGGACATGAATGAAGTAAATGAATGATGGACCCAACCCACACAAACGCCCCCTCTTCTATTGAGACCAAGCAGTCCATTCACGGGGATGAGTGAGGCGTCGACATCAACAACAACAATAACAACAGCAACATAGGAGGCCCTTACTCCCATTTGTCATTCATACATATGTATGCAGTAACACAGGCACACACATATGGCACAGACACCATGGACAACACTGCCAACATACCATTAGGGACACCTAGAGAAGGTTCCTGAGAACAGGGCTGAGTAACAAAGCCTGAGGCAAAGGGGCGTAAATACGGGCAGGCTTGGAGAAAAATCTTGGCATCGCGTTAATGGAACCACCACAATGATTACGGATGAGAGGCCATCTCCTCCCCTCCACAATCAGCACATTATCAGGAAGCACATCAGTGTATGAACCCAGAAAACACAGCTTGGAAAACTCGTGTTCTACCACATTCTGCCCTTCCTATTGTACCCAGTTCCTCTCTGTTGCTCTTCCAGTACTAAATGGGTTCAGGGGGTTCTTGGCCACACAAGCGTGATCTCACTCAAAGCTCTGACCTTGAAACTCAGTCATTCCTTGCCTGAAGCCAAAGCAGCTAATGGAACATAGGAAATACAAATCTGATTCAAGCGAAATCAATCTGACAAGGACAGCTTTGCTATTTACTGAGCATTTACATCTCAAACTTTGAAGGTGGGTTCAGTAATGATGTTAGCATCTGACAGAGGCTCAGTTTTCACCAGTTATGCATCATGCAGAGAGAATGTATGCAGAGCATATGAAGGGAGAGGTTAGTAACTAAATGATGAAATACAACTCTGACAGGAACCAGGAGGAGGAGGAATGTTTTAGCTTTTTTAATCCAATAGTGAGACACTACTGCTGTAGCCTCCCACAGGATCATGGTCAGGCTCAACCTTAGGCATCATTGCTGCCATGATCACATAGACAGCTACTTGGTTGTCATCCAGTGCATATACTCAGAGACTTTAACACACAGCATCTCCCACAATGGATAAATTTTATAAGGGTACAGGTGATTGATGTTGCTCAGCTTCTGCCTAAAATCAACTTTGACCCATCATTTAGGAAAAGAAGCGTTTCCCATAAAACATTGCCAACTGGCAATGTGTGACACTTGTGAAATATTTGTACAAGTTTGTAATTTGGCTTTAAAACATTTTGTGTTGTTGGTGAAGACATGTGTGACACACTTAGGGCTTCGGTCCAAATGTTCAGAAAATTACTTAGAAAACTCCTTCTAAGACAATCTGTATGACAATGTGTACATGTGAATCAACCCAACAGTTTTCATGGATTCTAACATTAGACTTTGCAGCACAAGGTTACTGCCGGGGCACTGGAACAGGACTGACCTGTGGAGGCTGTACATGCAGACACTAACTGAAGTAAACCATCTCATCCAACACTCATATACAACTAATGTGAAGCAGACACAAAATTCGACCTGAGTATGCCTTTGCGCACCCACGCTCCTCTCCTCCTTTTCATTCTCAAATCCCTCCATTTATCCACTCTGCTCTGGCTGAGATAGCAAACCTGACACTGATGCCCTGTAGTCCATTAGCACTCTCAGAGCCTTCTCTGAATCTGTTCTGTTGCTCCCTTCACCTTTTCCTCCTCTCAGCCCATCTTCCCGACAATCCTCATTTCTCTCTCATGCCTTATCTGGCATTCTCTGTCTTTCTGCATGTCTTCTTCCCTTACTCCTCCTAAATATCTGAGTTGGAACCAGACAAGTTCAAAAGGCTTTTGTAACATTTACAGTTACTATGTACTTTATGCTTTTTTGATTTTAGTATTTCAACTTTTAAACTTGTATTTGCTATTATATTGTGGATGTGTATGCAGTCTTGCACTATTCACACTAATGTCTGTTATGCATTTTAAATGAAAGCTTTTTCTTTTTTAACTGAATTTAATTAAAGTTCAACATATCAGTACCTGTTCACAGGCACTGAGCCTATCACAATTCAAGTCAGATTCAGATAATGTTACAGAGATGCAGCTGTAGAAAATCCTCTTAGACACATGATACTACCGATAACTCTTCTAGACCTCATCTCTTCTAATGCAAAGTCACTTCTCAAACAGACCTGCTATTACTGATACTGACCAGTTATTCTACTGATGTGTTAAAAACAGTACAGAGGGAAGTTTTGCTTGACTGATCAATCATTGGAATCCATCCATCCATTTGCTTCCACTTATCCTGTTCAGGGTCGCGGGGGGCAGCTGGAGCCTATCCCAGTTTGACATTGGGCGAGAGGCAGGGTACACCCTGAACAGGTCGCCAACCTGTTGCAGGGCTAACACAGAAAGACAGACAACCTTTCAGACCTATGTGCAATTTAGAGTGAACAATTAACCTAACCCCAGTAACTGCATGTCTTTGGGAGGAAACCCACACAAGCACAGGGAGAACATGCAAACTCCACACAGAGAGAAGGTGGAATTGAACTATGAGGCAGTAGTGCTAACCACTGTGCCACTGTGCTGCCCAATCATTGGAATTATTGACAAAATAGTCTGCTGATTATTACTTTCAAAAACACTACCTATTTTCAAATACTGAAATTATTACAAATGTTGCAAACAGAATACATTATGCCAATAGACAAAACAAAACAGTAGATAGTGGTTTTGGAGAAATACATTCTGATTAAATATATTTGTGGTCTAGCTACTGTTATTTCTTTGAATTATTGTTTGATCCATGATAAAAGAAAATAGTGATAAAAACCTTTAGCGTAACAACAAATCCTTAGATTTGAAAACCTAGTTTGCCTATATTGCCTTACAGCAAGAAGGTCCTGGATTTGAATCCACTAACTGACACAGGTCATTCCGTGTGAAGTTTGCATGTTCTCCCCAGGCCTGCTTGGGTTCCCTCTGGGTACACTAGCACCCTCCCAAAGCCCAAAGACATGCACATTACGTTAATTTGTGATTCTAAATTAAGTGTGAATGTAAGAGTGAACGGTTGTCTCTCTCAGTTAGCCCAACAGCAGACTGATGACCTGTCCTGGCTGTACCCCGCCTCTTGCCCTATGACACCTGGAATGGGGTCCAGCATCCATGCAACCCTGAATTGGTTAAGAAAAAGAAGATGGATGGATGGATGGATATTAAAAGTTTGAAAGCCTGACTATCAAGAGTCAAAGTAAAAATCAAGCAACATTAGGTTGATATTCCAGTTAGTTTACATTTAGTAACACACATATAGCCTTATTAGACACTATGTACCCTGAAAAGTATATCACTTAATATTTTCAAAATGGGCACCATAGGAATGAGGTCAATGGCACTTCAGTAACATGAGCCAAACACTGACAGACAAATAAAAATGAATGATAGCTGTCTAAGATAAACAAGTGGAAAGGCGCCCTCGACCCCCTGTCTCCTTAATTTCAGTCTGAGTTGTAAACCCATGAAGACTCCTACACCTCAGCCACATCTGGAGAGCAAGTCTAGTCCTGGTGGAGCCTCTGCATAGAACTAAATCTTTAATTTATTTGCTGCCCAGCTCTCCATTTTTGTTCAGAAGATCACACCACAAACTCATTAAAATCTATTGTTTTAACAAATGTATTTTCTCATTTGTCTTAACTGAGCCTTGAAGACGTGATGCTGCTGTTTTACCTCAGAGTTGCATGTGAGCAGACGAGACAGCAGACATCTGGGGAAATAAGCACAAAGCTGTGATTGCATCCCACCTCATCTCTGTGGAGAGAATCATTTGAACCCGATTCACTTTGTGAGGAGTGACAGGTAGATGCTGCTCATGGCAACTCAAACCAAAGCAGTGTCATAGATAGCAGCTCTTTACAGAACAAGCTCTGCAAGCATGTGAGCACCCACACACACATACATACACACAAACAAACAATGCAGACATAACCACATGGACTTAAAATGAATATTAGAAGCCTCCCATTCCTCACTGTCACTCCTCCCTGTCTATCTCTAAGCACCACTGTCATCCTCTTCCACACCCTTGCCCTCCTGCCCGTTCTGCAGGTGGTGAGGTTCATCACATTAAAATCATACCTCAAGATTTATGGGCTTAGTATTTAACTATGCCTTACAAAGACTACACTAACTATTTTTCTTCAACATGTTTCTCAAACATGAAGGAATAAAAAGGCATATGTCTGGCATCTATTTTTATCCTGTATGCCACTTTTCAATAAAAAAAAATAAAAAAATTAGCTGCAGCAGGCCCCAAGAAACACAGACACAGCAGGATGTACACACGCACACACATTCTATCACTCACCTACACATCCATCCATATTGGATCCACATCCATCACAGCGTGACTGTCTTTCTGTCCCTGCTGAGTTTTGCCCCCTTTACACAACAGACAGAACCATAAGGGCTGCTAAATCACACCCTGCCTGCAGAACAAGTTAAGTACATCAGCCAGAGAGCATTTTTAGTTAGAAACATCCCATCACCAAGTTTAAATGTTGAATGTGTACAAAAGTGATGCACAAATGATTATGATTCATAGAATACTGATAAAAAGAAATTCTGCAGTTTAAATCAGCTTAATGTTGCATTCAAGGTCAATATGACAACTCTGTTTCCCCTTGCCCAGTGGGATGAGAGAAATTCGGCAACCAGTGTTCTTTTTTTGTTTTTTTTCCATAATTCGTATCAATTTTGCACTGATCAGCTGTGGCACAGAGACACTAACCAAACTATTTATAACAGCAGCATCTAATATTAACATATACACGACTGTAGTAGAAAACTTTCATAAAACTTTCATAAAGCTGCCAGAAAACATTAGTGTTTTATTGGTCAAACAGAGGGGTTATTTTTAAAAGAAAGCAATGAAAATGCAAAGACTGTTAGAAAAAAAAATGCTCCAAAACCCAAGGCCTCTCTGCTACAATGTAGTTAGAACTATAATATAGCCTAACATGTACTTTGTGGGTCACCAGTTTTGGAGAGAGAAAAACTTGTACATGCACACAAAAAACATACATTTATCAAAGCACAACTTTTCATCATCATAAAGCTGTCTGTGCAAGGTGAAGGGGAGGAAAAGTAAACAAAACCTAGGAGAAGGGGGTGAAAATAGATAGACTCAATTTCATGGTTAAGATATGTGAATTTATAGTTAGGGAGGGCATTATCTGCACCTATAGCAAAACTACAGCAAAAAAAAAAAAAGTGTTGCGCAGCTTGGTAACTCAAAAAGTTTCATAAATATAGAGCTTGGGTGCCCTGCATATTCATCTTTAGCTGCATGTCAAAACGCTTATCCTGTTGAAGCTGGATGATCACATCTGCTCCTCACCACTACAAATAATTAAATTCGTGATTAAAATGCCTAAAAGTAGGAATAATAAATAGCAGGGTGATTACAGTTTCATTTGAATGTTGAACATTTTTATCACCACAGGGGGAAAGGCATTCTGCATGCCAGCTCAGAAGAAATATTTAAATTGGGGGAAAATGTTTTCAGTGTGGTGCCTTTCATTGAGAGCAATGATGTGTATGTGTATTAGTCTCTGTGGCATCATTAAAGAGTGGGGAGCCAGTAATTTACAGGGTGAAAATTACTATAAAAGGGCTACATAATACACACATATAATTTCCTTTCAAGCTTCAGCACTTACTGCATGTTAGTTGAGCTGGTACGTGAAACCTTCCTCAGCCTTCAGATGTCCACCCACTCCCCACTTACACATTCACTTGCTAGATCACCGTTGTGCCATCTTCTTAAGGAAAGTCTGGGCAAAACAGCTGCCCTCTCCTCTGTTTTGCGTTTTGCATGTGCTAAAACAGCACGCCCCTGCTGTGGGTGGCACACAGGGCGCTCTCCTCCCGCTGCTCACACTGCCAGTCTTATCAACAGGCAAATAGAGAGGGTGTGAGTGTAGAGTAAAGGCAGAGGAGGAGAATGACGAGGCAGAGGAGGAGAGGGAGATAAAAGAGAAAGAAACAGACAGGAAGGACACTATATTTAGCACTGGAGCTGTCGCCTTCTGTTTTTCTCTTCTGAATAATCATAGTTTGACAGAATGTATCCTGCAGAGCAGAGGTTGCTGGGATGCACGTCCCTCCCTTCCTCCACAAGCATCATCTCTTGAGAGAAAGTAGCAAAGTGTAGTAATAATTGCTGAGGGCTTGCGTGCCACAGTCACCACATATTATTTCTGGAAAAATGTTTTGATGCCATGACTTTCTCTAATGAAGATACTAGGAAAAAACAGTTTAGGACTACAAAATGCCAACAGGTGCAATATTGCATGGGATATGTATAGAATGAGTAAAGTGCATTAAAATAGTGTAGATAACTAAACGTACTATGGCTGTGAGTCATTTATAAAAAAGCTTTGAACCCTCCATCCTCCATCATTTTTCAGAATTTGATTTTATGTAGGCAGTAAGGGGCTGTGCCAAACTTGTTAACCTCAAGTACCAATGGCATTGTACTGGAAAAGAAGCAAACATGCACAGCTGGTAGGCAGAGTTGCACACAGGATGTGAATTTGATAATGCATATGGTACAAGTAGTGCAAATGCTGCAGTGACCTCTAATCAGAAAAAAAAGGCGTATTTGCATTTGTCGAAAAACTACTTCTACTACATGCTTGTGTCTCAAATTTTTTTTAACTAGACTAGAAATCATAGAAATAAAACGCAAAACATTTCTTCCTTTCCTGAGCCCAGTTTGTTTCAAATAACGGTAACAAAATAATGGCAATAATGTGAATACATACAGATTTTTACAGTAAAATTATTTGAAAAAGTAATATAACAAAACAGTTGAGTCAGGGAACACCTTGAAAAAAAATCACAACCCTGGAGCAGCACATTGAACTAAAGTTTCATCACACAACTTTCACATTAAAATCTATTGAATTAGCCCTTTAGAGCAACAATCTTAGTTCCCTACACCTTTAGGCAAGTCAGTCAGCTCTATACTGACTATAACTCTTCACTAGGAAAAGCAATAACATCAGCACCTCTTACCATCACTGATAATCATGAATCCACTATATTTATTCAATGTTAAAGTAATGATTCTATTGTGGTAATGTACAGAGTATGCTTCTCTGCGTGATTATTTATGTTTAACATCTCCGTTGATGCATGTAATACAATAATATCCAATGTAATGTGCAATGTGGTCTGATGAGAAAGCTAATTAAAGGCATTAGTTTTGTTACTGAACAGCAAGAAGGATTAGAATTATATACTTGCAGGCTGAATGCATTTGCCATCTCCCCAGTGATTTGTCAGTGTAACACAGTGGTTTTGTGCAGCCTCTTTGCCTTTGATTGAAGGATACAGAACAAGACAATTGAAGGAGGCTGCATGTGCTTTTTTTTTTTTTTTTTTAAACATCTACTGAAATGAAGCAGGCAAAAACATATTCCCTGACCAGTCTTAATATCCACCCAGAGCAGCCAAGGATCATGTGCAAGCATGCAGGTTAGCTGTGGATAAGCTTTCAGCAGCTCATTGATTGCTTAGTCTTGATTGCAGCCAGGCTTGGCTGAGGCTCTTAGCTCTGTCTCTAGTGTCAGAATTACATAAGAAGCAAGCAGGTTGGATGAGGTACAAGGGGAGAAAGGTTTCATTAACATCCCTCTGATAATCTGTGGAAGGGGTGTATTATCTCATGGCAACGCAATGGTTATTATTAAAATACTTTCTTGAAACAGAAAATATGCCATCAACTCAAAGAGGAATGTCATGATAATGCATGTAGGACAAATTTCTTTTAACATGTACCATATAAATCTACCCATAGACTACAGTCAGTAAAGGAGGTCCATTTGTGTAGAGTCAGAAATAGAACAAGCAGTAAAATTCCAATTATTCATAGATTAAAGAGATCAGGGACATGTCATTATTTCTGATCTTCAGTCTGAAAACTGTCAGGAGAGATGAGCAGATAGTGAAGTCTTTGTTCGGGTGTGACAATCATCAACCCATTAGATGGGACAAAAAGACTGTTTGGGTGGAGTACAAAGACTGAAGCAACATTAGAACTGTCCCTGAGAGTTAGTCCAATTACAGGACCGCCTAGCTTTGTCTTTGTCTCTCTCCTGCTTTCTTCTCAGAGCTAACCTTGCACCCAGGTGTTCAGAGGCCAAAGGAAAACAAAGTTAAACACTTTCAAATGTGCCTGAGGATTAGCCTAACAAGCTATTACTTGTTAATATGGTGCCATTCTCCCACAGTTTGAGGGCAGTTAACCTCGGGTGTGACTGGCTTCTGTTTGCAGGGTCACAACCTCTCAGAGCCATACATACTAAAATAGCACGTGATTATAGGCCTTGTTTAAAAGTAAATATAGGAGTTCTCAGCAGCTGATCTAAGCCAGTCTCACTCAGTCTTTATGACAATGAATACACATACATAACTGCACAAATGGGACTTTTGGTGTAATATCATGTGATGGGAGTATTTAAACTTAACTTCAGAACCTAAACTACACATGTTTTTAAAGTTACGGAGAGAGAGAGCTGGATCCATGGAGACTTTATGTGCTACTTAACTGTGAGATGAATTGCTGTCTTGGGTTTTGTAAATGCGTGTGCATGCATGCGTGTGTGTGTGTGTGTGTGTGTCTCTGCGTGTGTGTTTGTCAGCTCTTTTGAAGTCTTGGTTGATGTTCTGCTTTGACTGGAGATTCCTTTGGTCTTAGCCTCTGTTTGCACACTTAGGCCTTATCACAGTTAATAACTCAGCCTGCCCATACTCAATAGCTGCTTTGGGCAGAATTATTGGCTTAGGTTTGTAGTGGTGGTTCACACTGCAAACCGTTGCTTATTTAATTTGATTATGAGACTGAAAGTGAAATCATGAAACAATACATGCAATAAAAAATATAAATACAGAAATAAAATGTCAAGTCAAAAAAAAAAGCCAGAGTCAAGCCATACAAATGCAGGACTTTCTTTATCTTTGTTGCAGAGAACAGACATAGAAACATCTCAGTAAGAGACACAACTGAAATGTTGCCATTAATAAATGGAAATATTTGAAGAATGGGTTTTAAGACAAGTAAGTCAATGGATAAAATGTAGTACTAAAACTGCATGTTTATATCATGTAATATATATATATTTTTCTTTACACAAATGTGTGTAGCTATGTGTATGACCCACAGACTGCTGCTTTGATAGAGGGCAAATATTTGAAAGGCAAAGACAAAGTGTGGAATTCTCTTGTAACAAACTTGGATCTCAGCCAAACATAGCTAAATCTTCTCTGCCAGCTTCACAAAATGCAAATAATCAGTGGTAAGCGATACTGTATAACCTTTATGGATAAACATGTGGGGCTGGGTCATAATGAGCAAATTCAGCAACGCAGTATAAAAACAGCTGGAACACTTGGCGGCCTATCATTACTATCTCCTTGTTTCATTTTAAGTCGAAAAGTGAAATGTTTGTTAAAATAGCTGGATGTTATCACAAGGCAAGAATTCCAAGTGAACACATTTGTACGGTAGCGCTACTCTCATATACTGACGCTAAAAAAACATTAATAAAAGCACATTACACAAGTATTCCCAGTGGTACTGTGCAAAACCAATACAATTAGGGAATGCAGAGCTTAGGTGCATTTCTAGTCTTCAGCTATCTGAAGTTGCCCTGTGAGGCATAAAGTAACCTCGAAAACTAATTAAAAACATAAAGGAACTCATTAAAAGAAGTAGAAAATAAATGAACTATTTTCTACCAAGTAAATGTGAGACCATTAGTGTGTGAAATCCAACTTGATTAAAGACAAAGAGAAAGAGATAGGATTGAAGGGATGAGGAAAACACAAACAAACAGATAATCATAATATCTGAGAAGAAAAACTTAAGAAATGGAAAAGCCCTAGAGCTTTTTAAATCAGCTTAGCGTAAAAATTACAATATCAAGCAACACAATTGAAATTAAAGTAAATAAGGCAAAGTGATAATCCAGAATCACTAAACACATGCATTTTTTTTTTGACAGAGCACTGAAAAAACCCTTGATGGGTCAAAAGAAAGTTTCATTTTACAGAAGTTATTCCTCTGAGATATTGATGATGTGATTTTCAAAAATAAAAAAAAAACAACAAAAAACTGCACTTTCCATTAAGCATTCCTAGATGATCACATTTGAACATATGTCTAACACAGAAGTAAGATTTGAACCAACCAGGACCTGAACTCATCAGATTCTTGTTAAAGTGTTTTTAGAGACAGGTACTATAACAAGTAAATAATAGTTACTGTATGGATACAATGACTATTCCAACAATGGAATGACAAAGCACCAGAGACAGCACGACTGAGACCTCTTAACGGGAGAGATCAACACACACAGGGTCTCATGTGGCACTGGCTAACATTCATAACATGCTGGATGTGCACCCTGAGTTTGTGTTCAGCCAAGTGTTAAATCTGACTTGATTTCAGAAGAGAGCCGAGGTCACACAAAGGCCTGTTTGGTGAACAAACTGCATCCAGGCGATTAGATGAAGATATATTCTCTTACCCTGAATAGTCAGGACAATCAGCAGCGCATCTCCTCATGCCTCTCATCAAGACTCTCTCACACAATCACACAATCAAACTCACTGTTAACCACTGAAGGGACAAACACCAGGCTTGCCAAGACCTGAATTCAGCTGGTGCCAGCAGTTAACACAAGAAATCAAAGAGTGCTGACCGAAGTGGCAATCAAATCTGCATGTCTGAAGAGAAACACAGAACCACACCAACCAGGTCACAGACACAGCATTATTTTGAATGTCTTACCTTTGAAGGACAGGAAAATTCGGGGAGCTGACAGCGGCTCGCTGGAAGGGGCAGTCCCCCAGATGATAAAGCTAGTAGGGCCAGCAACCAGCACAGTTTGTCCCACAACATTTTCCTCTATTTGTTAACAGGGACAAAGAAGAATCCAGGAGCTGAGGGACAGACAGGGATGAGCATCAAACAATGAGCAAAGCCCTTTCAATTCACAAAACTACTACAGTAACCAACTCTTGGTTACTAAACTAAAATAATCAGGTTGCTTCCTTGCAGTCATTGCTGTATTATGTAGCTGCTTTTGCCTTCTTGGTACTAAAGTCAGAGCATTCAGAAAACCAAACAAGGAAAGAGACACAGTGCAAAAACTGGACATGACTAAATGTAGGGTTTTGTTTTTTTGTTCTTTTTTTTCAGATTGGTTGCCTATCTTATGGTGGAATTAAAACTTGACCATTTCATTCTATTAAGCAGTGAATGAGCTGGAGTCTCCTTCCAATTGCAAATGCCCCTTGCCACTCTGCAGATCTTCACTTTTCAAAATAGTCCAATAAAACGTGATTGTGAAAGCTGCAAAATAAACGATCAAGGGTTTAAGAACTACAACTGTTATTTTACAGCAAGAGCTTCATTTCACCAGTAGTACACGGAGCTGCCCCTTAAAGCTTGTCGCGCACTGGCAGTGCTCACAGATTAAATCACAAAGCGCATCAACATGCTGTTATCCGCCACAAAGGGAGCTGAAGATAATATCCCCATAAAAGAATCTGAAGACTCTTCGAGGTATCAGCGTGTGGACCAGGTGGCACAAATGCGCGTACCCCAGCGCATGAACTCCTAAGAAATGGCATCTAAAGGACCAAGTTTGGAAACAGTAAAACAATTTTGGCGAAGGTGTTTTTTTGCTGCAATTGTCTGCGCATGCCACAGATGTTGTAAACGCGGATCCGAGTATGAGGTCAAACTGACAGTCAGGGTTTAAGATCAAGTTCCACATTAAGCCCCGAAGGCAGAACTCCAAAGCTGACCGTTAACCAAAATAAAGCCTGACTTGGCTTTGAGTTATGAGGACAGGAACATGAACCACGTGTCATTTATAACAGTATATGGGATTTTAAGCGGTCAAAAAGCATCCGCTGAGTACTGCATGTACATTTACTTTGAGGGTACGACATCAGATGGAGTTAGAACTTTTAATGTCTTAAAAAAAAAACAAAACTCACACGCCACCAAACACACACTGCTCCTGGCTCTTGCAACATTTCAAAACAGCATTTCAGAGTATCGCTCATTAAAAACGACCTCACACACGCGCCGGAGAGCCACATCAAAATATTAATATGCGCAAGCTTGAGCTGCTAAACACAAACCATTTCTAATACTCAAGACACATTTATTTTAATACATCTTCTATTTATTACAAATTATATCTTGCGCAAGCAGCAGAGACATCATTCTCCTTACTCGATTCCACTAAATGTGGTTTCCTATTGATTTAAGAGCACATCTGTCACAAAATAAATACTTATTTTAACTTGTCATATAACAGAGTAGCACTTGCATTATGACCTACCTTATGGTTACGTCCAGTGGATACTGTGATATAGCTGGTCAGCACTGAAAACCATCCACAGATTGTTTGAGCTCCTCTGTCCGCAGGCAGGAGTATCAGTGTATCCGCCGCAGATCCCACACGATTATCCCAGAGCCAAACAAAGCTTGGGTTTAAATCAACTTGAAGCGGCCGCTTTAACTTGAAGTGATCTCTAAATCGCATTAACAGATTCTGTATTTTCCAGTGAAGAAGGTGAACAAGAAAGAATTGTTCCTGGTGCGTAGTAGAGAAGAGGTACGACCGTGCGCGGCGGCGCTCAAGTGTGTAGTGCTGGGAAGCGGCTTTTGCAGGTGGATAGGCTGAGGTCTCCCGGCTGTGGACACACCCATGGGGGAGGGAACCTACCTTTAGCATCCGTGTGCCTCGTCCCTCCTCAAAATTTAACTCAAAACGATTCTGCTCTGCACCTTCGTACGCTCCAGCTGGCTACAAAGGTAAACATACTCAAAAGATAGCATATAAAAGTGAGTTTTCATGTTACCTTCAACATTACATGGAAGAGTTGTCAGACAACAACCACCATAACGACAGACTATTATTATGCCTCAGACAAGAACCATTTTTTCCTTTAATGACTTGCGTTTGGGAACATCAGTATTCCCGCTGCCTGTAATAATTTTCCATATATTCAGAATCGTGGGGAATTTTATGTGTTAATAATGGAATATGAACACTGTTGCATCCTAGTGAGATTCTTTATTTAAAAAGTTCGCCCCAAGTTTTATATCCATAAGCATTTATCTATGTAACAGTGGACATATGAAGTTGAATATGAAAGTGGATCAAAAAGAACAACAACAACAAAAAGCTCTCACACTACTTTAATAATGCTAATTCAGCACGACAACACTTAATTTCATAATGATAATCACTTATCACAGAGCGCAGGGACCTTTATGGTAATGTGATCATGACTATAGTTTGAGTAAGCTATATAACTATGTACTACAGTACTGTACGCACTGCATGTCCAGTTAGAGTCAAACAGTTGTTCAGTCTCCTTGTCTTGGGAATCTTGTCGTATGGAATAGCATTTCCTTTTTTGAATGGCACATGAATCACTGACTGTAGCCATTTTCCCGCAGGCAGATGAGAAAGATCAATTCAGATGAGAGCATGATTGCATTATTCACACAGGACACTGTTAAAAAAATGACCAGATGCAGATGAGCTTGATTTCCCCCAACACCTTGGCGACCTGACAGTGGATCCCTGGCTCTTGCCTCAGACAGGCATCAGATATTCATGGGCAAATGGAGCCTTAAATCTTTTAATCTCACTTGATCTCCCACCCTGATCACACTGGCTTATTTTGCTTCTTATTCAGTCAACACACAATGCAGCTGATGCCCAGTGTATGCTTATTATTCTATAAATGCTACATGCAGTAGCTTAGGTTTCATGCAGTGTTAGGGATAATGCAATTGCTTGACAACTCTAAAGAATAATACAGGAACACGGAGGGTACAAAATGCTAATTTTCATTCAGTCATTCCGACTTGATTTGTCATTTTTTTATGTTTGTTAACTTATTATTAAGATGTATAGATAATAAAACCTTCACTACCACAAAACCTACTGAATAGTACTTTCACTAAAATGTGTGAAATAGCAATGCCACTTACACATTTATTTTGTCACTTTGTCCTCAAATTTATGTTGCAGTAAGTCCTTACATAAACATCTGAGGCACTTTTTTGTCCCATAAAAAAAGAAAAGAAAAAAGAAAGGAAGATCAACACTGACTCTGGCTGAGACTTTTCGTCCTCTGAAAGATGTCTTGGAAAGACAATCATTACATTAGTCTATGCAAAACAGGCTTCACAGTGCGCCTCCAGGCTTTGATGCTCATAGCAGAGAAAGGAGGAGTGCTCTGCATCAGCATTTGCCATTAGAAGTGTTAAATTTCCCCTGATATGAGCAAAAAGCTCTGAGAAACAATTACCCCCACACTCACAAGCTCATGCACACAAAGCGGGCGATACTGATATGTTTCAGTTCATCTGAATCTTGTGCAATCTTGTAGGATCATCAGGCTCTTGTTCTCACACACGAAACACAGTGAGGCACACAGCTTAACAAATACAGGTGGCCATTTATGTTTGAGAGCTGTACACACCAAATAAATAACAACTTTTATAGATATCTGGAATGCAACTCCAACTCCCATAAGATCCACCAAGAATAATTCAGTGGGAAAAAAAATCTCTTTCTCTAAACCTCATGTGTAAGCGGTTCAAATGACCTCCAGTGAAATGTGTGTGGACCAGCCAAGTTTAATTGTGTCATTACAACTTTTGTTTTTGATTCCCAAATCTATTGACTCCTTTCACTCTCTCACCCTCTCTCTCTCTTTCCTCTTTCTTTTTGTCTTTCCTCCTCTGTCTTCTGGCCAACAGCTGCATGTTGTTTCCTATATTTCTTTTTAATCAACAATATTATTCCCATCTTCAGGCCTCTGGTGGCCTCACCATCTGTCACTTGCGTGAGACAAGAAGAAAGCAATTATTGAATCCTGGCTTTGAGGCGCGCCCGCCTTTGTGAAAGTCCCTCATGCTTTCCAGTTTTTTGACCAGCTTTCTGTTGCAGCTATCTGAGGAGTAAAATGTGAAAGACAAAGTTGAAACCAAACATCAGCATTAGGTGCCAGACCACAGAAGTGAAACAGTTAGAGGGGCTTTGTGAAATCTGATGTTAAGCTCTTTTGTTCTGTATGGGGAGAAACCAGGTTTATTAATCTGAACTCGAACACTGCAATGTGGGAAACTCTTGAGAAGTTTTGTTACAGCTATTACATCACTTGTTGGCTGTTTTTTCTTTTCTTTCTTTTTTTTTTTAATACGACTGTTAAGAGAACAATAACAGCAATACTAAATTTGCCACACTTCACTCTGACACCAAGTTGAAAACACGCATCTATTTAAAAATATTGTCATTTTCCTGGAGGACATGAAAGCAGCACTGCATAGATTATTGCTATCACTCTTTCTGGTTTGTCTGAGCTTTTTTTTTTATAATAAACACTGTGCATTTATTTATCCAAAACAAAATATTGCTAAATAATAAGAAAAGAAACTGAAACTAAGTTAAAAATTGGAGATTTTAATGGAAACAGGTGCCAGTAGAGAATTCAAATCCAAACAGCATGTGAGCAGAGGTCATTTTCTAATTTGAGCTTCATTACATTTAGTGAATTCTTCCTCTAACCTTTTGCCACCAATGACTTCATCATCCATGGAAAGTAATTATTAACAGGCTGCGACAACCTTAACCTCGGTCCTCTGGCTTCGGCAAATTAACAGCTGTTCATTACTGATGAGGTGAAGAAACAAGTGCAGCCCAACACTGCCGTGCACATCTGCATTTACACACACATATATCTAAATGGCACAGACAGATGTGTGTGCCACACATCACACACAGTTGACCGTTAACCCTGTGCTAGCAACACACACAAAAACACACACACAGTCACATACACACACACACACACACAGTCCAGGATGCTGTGACACACAGAATGGCCCTCGGCACACTCTGAGGGACACATCGATTATGTCGAATTTAATGAGGAAACATGTAGTCATCCCTCCACCTCACCAGGAGAGCTGTTACCTTTTGGTGTGATAAGATATTAAAAATTCACACTGTTTCTGCAGCGCATTGACTGGTATGGCAGTATACTCATTAGCATTTAAATAGGAAAAGGATAACACTGCACTTCGCAGAGTCATACCTCCTTCACGAAACTGGTAGATGGAGGAAAAACTTGAATCAACCCTGGAAACTTTGACTGCTTTTAAACGCCCAAGACTGGGAATAGTTACATCCTGTTAATAAAGCCGTGTGATTGTCTTGACATAACTCCTGCAGACATTCGCTTTATGATATGTTGCGGTAATGTGTTGAAGAACGAACTCATTCATGTCAATTTGTATTTAAAACCAGTAACATAAAATATCAGCATTTCTAAATGACTGCAGAGAGCACTGTTTCTATTGACTGTGGAAAAGTAAAAGTGATTTATTGGGAATTAGGCCATTTTTCTGTTCATCTACTTAGCAAAACAATAAGAAAAATGTAACTGAACTAAGCACTCAAATAAAAAAAAAAAATGCTGACTCTGAGGTCAGTCTCTTAGTTTTGGAGCAGTTCCATCTTTTCTCTTGTTAATCGTAAAACCACATTGTGTGCTCTCTTAATAAATACTGCACTATTTGTCTATTATTCTTTAAGTGCACTTATGCCTGCAGGAAAGATATTCAGCCCCTGTTTGTAGATTTCCATTTGAACCACATACTGTTTGTGAACCCAAACTAGAAAAATAACTCATATTTTTAGCTGTTTTTGTTGGCCTGATATGATACTGGCTTTAACAATTAAAGACGCAAGACACGGTAACGCTGGAACAATAGTCTCAGTGTAATGCTAACAAATACAGAGCATTGCTTTTGCTTGTTAGTGAATGGTTAATTAGATGCTTATGCTGTAATGTAAATTCAGTTTAAAATGTACTTATACGTTTTCCCTTCAATTGCTCACATATGACATGCCTTTTGAGCTGTATGCTAGAGATTAATGGCACTCTTTTCTCCGTGCATATTTTCCCCATCCAGATCTCACTGTGCTTGGCTGATTGTCATTTTTCTGCTTGTAGTTGTTCCTCTGTCTTTTGTCAGAGAAGCTGACTATGACTCAGCTGGAGCTTTGTGGGGCTAAAAATGGGACAGCTGCCTTTTTTTAAACTACACAAGTTTGTCTCATTGTATCTGGCTCATATGTCTTCTGCCTGGGAACAGAGGGAGGAGGGCAGCTGTGGTGAAATGATTTGGTATGAATTAAAGCTGTTTCCTAACAGGCTCCACAGGGTCTGATCCTGTCCCTTGCTTTTCTGTTGAATTCACTAGACCACTATCGACCCAAGGAGAGTGAGTATTGTATCAGCTCTTTCTCATGCCCATCTTTTGTTATTCTCAATAAAATATACCGCATACCGTAACAATAATTTTATATTTAGAATGACTTCATACATGAAGGTGACCCAGCCATGTCACCTGTAGTTGTCTGAAGGGTGTGTGTGTGTGTGTGTGTGTGTGTGTGTGTGTGTGTGTGCGTGCGTGTGGGTTGTAATAGTTTTCCCATGCAGTGTTATTGGCTTGAACTTCTTGAGGGTCTGGTCTGTCAGTCATTCTTCATCAGCATCCAGCTGCAGGTCTTTTGCCAGAACAAGTGACTAAAGACAGGAGAGGAAATGAGTATGTTTTTTGCCCTACACTACCCACTATGGCCTGATATGGGGGTAGATAAAATGTAATTGTTACTGACATAGTCTACTTTTAAGTACCGCAACCCTAAATTGGATAAGCAGAACAAAATGGATGGATGAATGGATAGTTTTAATTATTTAACAAGAATAAAAGGTTACTGTGCACATTTGTTAATCCATTTTTTCTTTTTGAGGCTTCTTTCAGCTCCTGAAAGTCTAAGACAAAACTTTTGGCTTAGGCTACAATACAGGACTTTATTGTTCAACATTCTTTTTGATATCCTCACTTTTCTGATTCTCGATGCTGCCAAGGTGGCAGGGCAAAACGGGGCAGTATGCAACACTGGGATGGAGCACTATAAAGCACAATATTCAGTCTGACAAAGGGCAAGTAGTTCAACATACACTAGGGTGCTAATAAGGGAACGGGCCATGAGCAAGCAGAAAAAAAATGAAGACAAATTTACTTATTTCCAGCTTCGTATTTGTATTCTTGGACTCTATTAATGTGGCTTTCTGTTTATCTGTTTCTGGGCTTTGTGAAGCTCCTCAGTTCATCTGTGGTCTGAAACAGTCCGTTTTAACTTCAGTCTCGTTCCTTTTAAACCAGCTTTCTTCTCATCGGCTGATGCTCGGAAACAGAATGTTTTATCCAGAGGTCGGTGTTGCTGCTGTGCTCACAGACAGGTCTGTCTGTGTGTCTGAAATTAACATATTAGAAATATCTGCTTTTTGAAGTCAAACAGAAGTAAGTAAGTAATTATCTGGAGCCATCTGAAGCCTGAGAGTGATTTCCTGTATTTCCTGCTGCCTCATCATTTGCAGCTTTGGCCACAATTAACAGGTGAATCCATCACTGTAACGGTATATATGAAAAAAAGGAAGAGCATAATAGATCCCCTCTAATAATGACTGAAAACAAAATAAATTTATTGCAATACATTTGAAGATTTCTGACATCAGTTCTTTCTATATTTTACACACTACAATACAACTTTAGGATGCCACTGAGTGAAAGTAAAATTATTATGGCAATCTATACCTGGTAACATTGTTGCTTCTAGCATGTTAGCAAGCTGATGACAACATCAAGCTTAAAGCTCCACTGTGCATATGCATACTCTTGGAGCAGCTGGCATGGCTATGGACTCTTGTTTCCAATGTATGACGAACAAGGACAGGATCGTACTGGTACAGGGTTCAAAGTTTGGATACAGTGTGTAGAATATATATATATTTATGATGCTTGTATTCATTTGATCTTGCTTTTGCAATTACTCTAGCAGGACTATGTTGAGTCCCTTGTCCTTCACCCTTCCCTCAACCACCCCTCCCAATCTCATCCTCCTGTCATCACTCGCCCTGATGAGGCTGTGAAACAGGTGGCTCAAGAATTCAAAATGACATAGGAGAGATGGGGACGAAAACAGTTGTGTGTGTGTGTGCTTGTGTGTGTGCTTGTGTGTGCATGTGTAAGAGAGAAATAGAGAAGGATTTTGCATGTGTGTCTATGCTTATGAAAGACAGGAGAAGAAAGTGAGATGCCAAGCAAATACAATGATAACAAACAAAGCACTAATTTGGCTATTTCAGATTCTCCTTAGTGCTTAAACTGAGAGCCTGTTGCCATGAGATACCTAAACTAAAAAAAAAAAAAAAACACAATAAAATCCATCTTGATACAAACCATAGACTCTAAAGTATCAGTGATGAAGGGCTGGAAAAAGCAACAGATTAAATGATTTCCAGAAGACAAAGGCATGAGTGTGAATTTATTATGTTCAGTTGAAGCAGATACACTGATTTGCAATGATAACAGAAAAATATTCTGTGTAACATGAAGGCTCTGTTTGATCACATTTAACAATGGGTTAAAAAATTTTTTTCCAGCTCTGCAGATGGAGAACAAATCTGTCTGGACATCTGTTCCCCAAACTGCTAGCACCAGTTGTGTTGGTAAAGATCCTGTAGCAAGTTGTCTGGAGACAGCATGGAAGATCAAGAGCATATTCTTAACTATGTTTTTCTCTGAGGCTTAGTTTGCAATTTAATTAACTGTGGAACTGTTGCAAGGATGTCACAACTGTCAGTGGCTCCACAGTCAATCCCAGAAGAAAGTCATTCAGTCTTATCACTTCTTATCATGTCTGCTTTCCCATCAATGCCCCCTCCTCCTCAGACTCAAATTACCAGTTTGTCTCACACATTTGACAAAAAAATTCTGTTTGCAGCACTGATGATGATGATTAGTCATTCATGTTCAAATTACAGCTGATTTTGCCTCCCTTATAGCTGTGGTTAATCTAGTTTTGAGAGCAATGCAGAAAGAATAGAGCACTCTAATGCAAAACTGTACTAGCAAAGAAAAAGAAACAAACAAAACAAAACAAAACAAAACAAAAAAACATTTGGTTCAGTAAAACCTTTAAAATATATCAGTTGCTTTATCAACATTAAACCTGGGCTTCATAACATGTTGACAGTTTTATGGTCTGTCACTGGGGATGGTGTCCAGCCTCAGACAGATGCCAGTAATGGGCACATCTGGCTCCTAATTCTGTAAAAGGAAGCCATCTAACCAGTTGTTCCATTAGTTGCCAGCCAAAGAAAGCTAACCCCACTGTCTTCTGTGTGTAACCATGTTGGCCAGATAATTTGTCTATTTACTTCCACATTTGTAATGAAATGGACAGAGGCTGCTTTTTGCACAGTTTGTATGTATCTGTCATTTGTGGATTGGAGGTTGTTGCTTCTAACCCAGACAGAGAAGACACATTTATTCAATTATTTTACACCACATGGATACCATCTTTTGAGCTGAGTGATAGTTGGTGAATATATTGAGCAATACCGCATCTGTTGAAATCCCACACTCCATGTGTCTCTTCTCGTGTGTACATACTGTATATATTATTTCATTGTTTTTTTTCTGAGTCTGTCTAAATCCAAGGATTTTCTTTTTTTCCCTTTTTTTTTTTTTTTGCAATGTGCTCCAGAGGTTGCACAACTTCCCAACTCAATGTTTTTCTGACACAAATGAACAGGCGAAGTCAGTTCAGCCAATGAACATGCTCCAGCTGATTGATGCTGTCTTGCACATATAAATTCCATATCAGTATAAAGTATAGTTGACAGACAAAACTGCTGAATAATGACTAGTATTAGCAATAATTTCATTTTCCAGGGGTGACCCAGCCAAGAGGGCAGAAAAGACTAACATTTCTAAACAGAAATAAATAGACAAATACATCTGTCCAAGCAAGTGAACACAACATCCAGCAGTTACACAGTGCAAACTGTTTTGCATCTCTAGTCTATGTGTGACTTTTGTAGTGGCTGTGAGGGCATAAGCATGCACTGCTTTACAAAACTGACAAGCTCATTTTTAAATAAAATGAGATGTTACTGGAAACAACACTGAACGTGAAGGGTGGATTCAAACAGAAGCAGCTGACAGGCTGGTGTTGAGTTTGACAAGTTAATTCAGTTTTAGTCAGAGGTCTCAACATAGCTTCCTTTTCTAAAACATTTTAATACACACTCCTCTGCACATACACTTGTACTCATGCACACAAGGAAGCACATTGTACATAAAGCAGCAACACATGTAGACAGCAATCTGATTGGAACAGAGGAGGCGATCAGGCAGACAGCCCAGGGAGAGGTGGCGCCTGTCATGTGGAATGGATCTCATTAAAAGTGTGCCCCAGGTCACACTTTGATGGACGGGGAGACGTCAGTCATCTGCCAGCCAGATTAGCTGAGACTGAAACCCCGTCCTTTCTCTCTGCCCCTTGAGAGCTCACAGCATACCCAGTGGGTCCAAGCAGACTTACGTGTGCCCCCCAGCCTCTGTCAAACCTCTCACCTCTGGGTTGCCAATCACAGAAACCAACAAGCACATCCACCTCAATTGTGAAGGAGAGAGAGAGAGAAAAAAAGAAGAAAAAAAAACAGAAAACAAAACACCTGCTGTGTTTAAAGGCAGGTGCTTTCAGGCCATTTCTTTTGCCTCTTGTTTGAAGCTGTGCGGCTGCCTCAAAGGCCAAGTCCCCTGCCCTGTACATATTTTTACTCAAAAGAGCCTGGACAATCCAAACAGTTTTCTGATGGTTGAACATGCCTTTGCCTTTGAACTTGATAACATTTTGCACATGGTGCACTCTTGAAATGTAAAGCGTAAGTTGTAGCACTCGATTACTGACAAAGGCACAGATGCTTTGAAGTTTGCTTGAACATTGTTTATCATCAATCTTCAATATTCCTTCCATTCTTGCACTTCCTACATGCACTTAATTTAATTTCCACTTTGAATACAGAAGAAATCTTAGAGTTATCCCTCAGTATGTTAATTTTCTTCAATTTTTAACTAAACATTACAAACTAGAGACACTGGAATTAGCACATTCTTCAAACTCATTACTCAGCCCTGACACACAGGAGCTCCTGGACACTGTAATGGCCTTATGGGTTTATGTTATTGCCACTGGTTTCAGTTACTTGGATTCATTGCTCGGGAAAAATCATGTTTCATCCTTTTGGCTTGAACACAAAACACTGCTGTTTTGGCAAAGTCATGCCTCTGAATTATGCACAGTGTGTCCTTTGGATAAATAAATGCATCTGTTTAAGGCAATGGTGAGACAGGTCTGTCATTTCCAACTCATCATAGATGTGCACAAGAACTCCTGGCATCCCATTTCAACACACTGGGTATGCATTTGTTTTCAGCATTCAGGTTTAATGTTCTGATATTTGAACCCCAACTGTGATTTTTCCCTAAACCTAACGAAAGTAGTTTCCAGTGCCCAAGCAAATAGAAATTAAAGTTAAAAGCCAATGAAAACCAGGCTTGCTTTTGGCTGGTAGCAATGACATCTCACAGTGACAAGAAGACTGCACCAGGCCATGGCATGTATCAACTCGCTTAAATCCCACAATTATTCTAATTGGTCATGAATAAAACAAATATGATACAACCAGCTAGCCTAAAGTCTTACATGAATGGAGCCAAGCTGTTTGTTTCTAGTTCTTCGATAGCCTATTAAACTAAGCTACTGGAAGTGGTTGCTGGCCATAGCCTTACATTTCCAGAGGCCTTACACACTATAAATTTTTTATACTTCTCTATTTTTCTCAATGTTGAACTATCCCACGGTGCAAACTGTGTGTATCAGTACTATAAATACATAAATATACTATAAATATATAATGTGATTCACGGCAAGAAATCGTTAATAGTTTAAAACCAGTTCACTGCCGAGACAGGTTTATTGACTCTTGTGCCTACACAGTCATGTTTCCCTCATAACCTAACATCTGTCTTTTAAGGTTGGAGATAAAAAAAAAATCTAATTACAACTTCATAAAACTATATCAAGATGCACTGTTTCTAGGCTACTCCTTTTTCAGTTGCTTCCTCTTTTTGGTGTTGTCTTAGCAGAAAAAGGAGCATGTGCTCTAACCATACAGTGACCTACTGTTTATCCCAACATTCCCAAGAGTTCATGTCTCCAGCAATAGACCTGTGGCATGATGCCCAGGACAGGGGCCATGGATGGCTCACTTTGACAAGCATGCTAGTCAAGGCTATGCTAGCTTCACTCACAGCAGATTTGGATTCCCAACAATCTCTGACACGCCGGTTGACGTGAATTCTAAGTCCATTTGAATTACGTCTAAATATGAGACTGGTAAAATTGAGAGATAGTTTTGGCAAAAGATGGAAATGATTTGGGCTATTTACAGAACTGAGGATGGGTGCGAGGAAATGTGTCAACGTTTATAACCCACTTCAGCATTTTGATTTGTGACAACCCCTGCAGAAGTATGAAGTATCCCACATTTAATCCATGCTGGAATCTGACCAGCATGCAGTGTGTCATGTGTCATGCATCCCAGATGATAAAAGCCAAAGGCAGTTAAGGCAGATATAAGTCATTGCCATCTCCAAAACCCAAGGCCCATGCAGCTTTTGTAATGGTACAGTTACACTAGGGGAAACAGTTGTTAGAGACCATGGAACAACCAAAATTATTGCAGCTGTGTACAATGAACTTGTGAGTTTCTTGCCTTTGAAACTGGTGCTTCGGCAGCTAGTCTGAGTCGGGCCTCAGATATTTGGAGAGAGGTTGTTTCCCACCAGGTGACCTGTCCAACCACCTTGCATTCAAAAGTGGTTGCCCCAGAGGTTCAGGATGTTGCACTTTCAACCTCTGGGTGACCAGTTGATTGCTGCAACTACTTGAAATCAGTTGCTGAATGTGAAAAAATTTAATGTGATCACCAGATAACCACCTAGTTGCAAGGAGCTTGCTGCCCTACAGTATTTTCACTCTAGTGTGACTCAACCATAAACAGCCCAACAAGCTTAAGCATAAACAAATGCTGGCAAAATGTAATTAAAAATCTTTTCTTCTGAGACTTTTTAAAAAATTCAGAGTGCTTTTTTTTTTTTAATTCATAATGCTCAGAACCTAAATATGGTCTTCTTCAATAGCAATACTATTATCGTCTTTTGCTTTCTCAGCTTAGGAAACTTGCTTCCTTAAATGATGCTTCAAACTCACTTAAACAAGTTGAGATGAAGTCAGGCTTGCTTTGAACAATCCATATTTCCCTTGAGGTCATTCAGCACTTGAAATGCATATTTAACCTGACTCAACTCAGATGCTGCAGATACCAGTGCTCATGTTGAGTTCCTTCCTTTGACTTTTCCCAAACATGTCAAACTGCAGCCCTAAACAGACCATTTCCAAGCTATAGGCCCCTCTGTTTGTCAGCAAGTGGTTGCTGCAACACCTGAATTCCAGCTGTTTGTTAAGACTTGTTGCTGCAGTTGGAATGATAATTAAACTATAGTGCTTGTTCGCATTCTTGACTGATTTCCATCCTTTTGTCATCTTCAGTTCATCACTATTTTTTTCTGGTTATCATTTTTTTCTCTGATTAATTTCTTGGAACATAGTTAACTAGTAGCATCACCACAAGAAGAATAACAAAAAATAAAGTAGGACAACATAAAATATTACACAACCCACAGCTTAATATTGTAGCAGAACAATCAGATTGCTTTACTAATACCAGCAAATCCTCTTAGCGGGCTTTTCCCTCTTAATAACTCATGGGTGCACAATGCTTAATACCCAACAAGCCACAAAAAAGTTTTGTCTATGGTATTATATACCTACCTATAGCATGACACTAACGTTCTTGCACTGGCAATGAACATAGTAATAGATTTGACTATTGAAATGAAATAATGGGTTACTGATGTTGATTTTTTTAATCAATAAATATGTTTAGGACAGGGCACACTGGATTCATTGAGAGGTCACTAAGGGAAAATAACAAACTTGAAGTTCTCATTATATTGGCTGAGGGGTCAGAGGGGCTTGACAGTGGATGTGATATTTGCGTTCTTTTCCTGAGGGATCGTGACTTTTAGACATCATTGCAACATGAGCTACTCCAGAACACCATGCTGAGACTTTCCTCTTGAGACACCCAGGACTTGGGTCACTTGGCTTTGACGTGACCCTTCACCCTTTCATACATACTTACCTAACTGATGTTTTGTAAATTGATATGTAAGGGAAGTGTTAAGTGCTATGCATGCTTTGTTATCTTTCTTTGAAATGTACTGAAGACTGGGTGAAGCATTTTCATTTAGTAAAACATGGTAATTAATTAGTTGTGTTTTAATAGCTTGACGAGGATTTAGTTCAGACTTGGGAGGAGGACTGAGATGCCTCAGGAACAGCAGACCCTAGTGACTGCAACAAGCGATGTTAAAGAGCGGTTGAACACAATGCATCAGTAATCACAATAAATTTACTAATCCCTTCCGTACGAGAAACCCCACATGCAGCACTCCCTGAGGCACAAAGACCCACAGCAGGCACATTTCCTTGACATCCCAGTAGTAATGTTCTTGGGAGGGAATAAGCAGAAACCCCTCATTATCCAAACAATGATTGTCAAATATTTAAATGTCAGGAAGTGGCTATTTGATGGAGCAAAGAAGGATGGTGGAATGCTTTTTACAAGCCAACAAATTAGCCAGCCACATACTGCATTTAGTGCTGCAGGACTGTGCGATAAGTCAATAACATGATCTGCAGGCTTATGAAGAACAGTGCAGGAGTTAGTCCTCTATCTGCAGGAGGCAAGTGCAGGAATTTAATTCAAGAAAATTAGCAAGATTGTTTGCGTAGAACCAATAAACTGAAATAAGCAAAATATATCATAAGCTTAAACAATAATGATACACTGGCATTATAGAACCATGGCATTTTATACACATTTAAATGCAAGATACAAATACTGAATTCCAACAGCAAAAAAGGTACACACCTATAAATGGCACAGTTTTCTCTTTCCTCAGGGGTGTTAAGTGTTGTTGCCTTCACTGCGCAGATATTGACACATTTTAGGTACAGCAGTGAATTAAACAGCAAGCTGACATGAAATTCTTTCAACAGTTTTTTTTTTTCAAGTGCTAATAGATACTCAGCTGGACTATCTACATCTGCATCTTTTTCTCATTAAATGGTCCTGGGGAGCCTGCATGTATTCACAGCATCCACAGAGAGCGAGTGATCAAGTAATCAAGCTCCTGCCTCTCACAGGTTGTTGCTTTACTTGCATTTTTCTCATTTGACTGTCACTCAGTGAGATACTACTTTCTGCTTCCCCCCTTTAATCACCTGCCATCTCTGCTAATGTAACGCGACTGCCAGGGCCATGTAGGAAATCAGCCACATCTTTAATGCCACTTCTCATTAATATAGAAAGTCAGGTAAGAACCAACAATTCACTGTACATTCACAGGGACCCGGCGAAACCCCTGAGAGTGAATTTCTCTGCTTTTGTATGGGTATTTCCAGTTGCTCTGCATTTATTTAAATGAGCCTTAAGTGACAGTTGAGTCCTTTGGCTGTTTGGTAACTGGATCATTTTTGTTGACACTTCACAGATCGAAACAAAGATCGTTTCTGCACCTTCACCAGCCCTATGCCATTCCCTGCTCTCACTGTCTTTCACAGCCCTTTATCTCCACTGACAGAGCTGGAAGAGTTTTCCAACTCACCCACAATGAGCTCTCAGCCACAGCTGTGCTCACTGCCTGCTGCTGGGTTCAATTTTTAATATTAATGAAGCTTAAGCCTGACACTCACCTGTGGTGCAGCATACGAGTGAGAGGAAAGGAGGGAGACCTCGCTCATGTCTGACAGCTCACTGTGGAGAGGGAGATGCTGACACGCTGATGTTATCAGCGTCACTCTCTCCCTCAGCCTTGTTACATGTAAAATATGTAATTTTAAAGCCCTGCAGTTCAGTGAGTCAGAGCACATGCAGGTTAGGGTGTGCTCACCTGTAGCTATATTTTAATCTTTTGTACTGCCTGATTAATTTAATCCTCCAGTGACCACTGGCTTCTGTTACCACAGCATTCTTCGGGATGCCTTTCTTGCAACAAACCTGCATGAGGGAGGATCGCACAGACGCAGGGGCTAATAAAAGGGCATACAGAGAATATTTTGCATAAACTGGACTACACAGTAGCACTCACTGAAGACTTTATATTACACAAAGGAAAGCAAACGCGTAAATATTAAATTATGTTTTTTTTATCATGCATCCTATCTTACTGTCTTACTCTCATGACTTATGGGGTAAGGTAAATAATATGGAGATATCATTAATGGAACTAGTAACACATGCACTTTTCAGTAGTCTGATATTTAAATAAAAATCTGTTGCTAAAAGGCCTACGCTTAACAGGTCCTCAGAATCTAATGTACAAAAGGCAGAGTTCAATTACGTTCCACCCAGACCAGAGGGAAATATAAACGCATACATTTTCTCATCATTTCTGGTCAGATCTCACCAGTAACTGTCTTTGGAGTTGGTACCTTGACACAGCAGCTGCAGCAGTATTAACAGTCCCATTTTTAGAAACCCTCAAAAGAATTTGGCTGGGTGGTGGTGGTGGCATAAGTTGCAGGTTTATGAGCCTAGAGACTTTCGCATCCCTTTTGCACATGTGCGTTGTTGTTTGGGCACAAATTTCTGCTTGGTTAGGTTTAGGCACTCAAAACTAGTTGATAAGAATTAGGAAAAGATTGTAGCATAACAGTAACCAGGCATGTTGAAAAACAAAGAGTTGGGACCCATCCCAATGATGGCAAAGGATGCATAACTAAGACACACCAGTAGCTTTGACAAAATGGCATTATTTGAAGCGCCAGGAATGAAAGTGGGCTTAACTTTGGATTGCGTGGAGAGTGACTTCTTGTCAAATCTGTTCTGCTGCAAAATCCCCCAAATACCTAAAAGCTGCTGTGTGAGAGCTCATGCACTACAAACAGGACAAGGAGCAAAGAGACTAAGTTTTTAATATTTTGCCAAATGAAAGAACAGAGACTTTACTCACGATAAAAGTGGATAACAGCAACAATATGTTCAACAGGAAGAATGGGAAAATTGTGGGACTGTGCCTCTCAGGATAAATGTGCAGCAAGTGTTTTGTCACTGGTAAGTCAAATACCAGTAAGTAAGTAAAATTATCTTCTTACACAGAATTAATATCTATTTGATCATTCTTCTTCTTTTTTTCAATAATGGTGCGCTATTAGTTTGGTAAGATTAAGGCACAAACACAATTTTGCTAGTTTTAGGGAAACATTGCAAATTGACTTGGTTACAATACTTGTACAACCAAGTTAACAATGGCAACAACTGTGGTTATAATTAACCAATTTTTGCTGATGTTTGGAAATTTAAAACAAACAGAAGTCTCTTGGATTAAAATCAGACACATCCATCCATCCATCCCAAACTCCTACTTCTGTATGTATGTAGTTTCAAGGTGATATCGTTTGACTTTTTTTCTTTACATCTTGACAGACAAGAATCATAACGCCTACAACCAACCACAGCCATTGTAAGCTGCACATAAACAAATACCATTTGGAACCACGGAACCACAAATTTTGTCATTTTCTCAGGGATCTCAAGTTAGCGCCCTGTCTCGGTCATCCTTTTGCTCTGACCTTTGCAGCACTTTTGCAGTTAGTGAAGGTTTTCTCTAACCTAACTAGCATGATGAACTTTGAACTTGCGCTCCCACATAAAATCTGTCAGCATGCCATGCCTATTTCACCACCAACCCACGGGCATGACATTAAGGTTGCCCTACATATTAAACTGGTCACGCTCTGAATTGTGGTTGTCCCTACACCCACCCCACCAGCCAACCCTCTGGTTGCTTCTCCCTGCATGCACTAACAGCCCTATTTGTTGTGGTAACAAGGCTACTCACAAAGAGGTCTGCTGATCTACTGTGGATATATTCAGAATTTGTAATAGCATAAAAAGAAAATGCCTGAGGGCACTATTGACTATTGCTGTCACATCCAGCATTACTTATCTGAGTATCTTGTTGGCTGAGTAAACTAACTGTTAGCCATCGCTTTCTAGACTTTCACCCACGGGCATTAGCTAATGTCACCAGGCTACTTCTTGGTATGTGTAAACATGCTTGTGAAAATATTGTGATTATCATGTACACACTTGGCAGAGACCAATACTGACAATAATTTTTTCATAAGTAAACAGAGTGAAATAAGGACTATTTAATGCTGCTTATTTCTCTGTAATAACAGTAAGACCAAAAATGCTTCCTTTAGACTTTTGGTAGTTGTCATGAAGACATGACAGTTTACATGTTTAATTAGTTTTTATTAGTTTTCTGTGTCTATCCCAGAATTATTGATTCTGTCAACTTTTGTTCAACATTTGTTGTTTATTGTTCTGAAAATAAAGTGGCAAGGTTAATGATAAGGGCAGAATGACAGAAAGCACAAATTCAAAATAGACTTGCCAAAATGTTCTCTTTTTTGTGCATTAAATAATAGTAAGGAGAACTACCTTACTAAGGGTAGTTCTCCTTACTATTGATTATAGTACAGTAAAGTACCTAGAGCATGATTCTAAAATAAGAGGATGTCCGGAGCAGCTGACATTACTGGTTATTTTGACCTGGCACTGTCCTGGCTTTCCAGACACAGTTAAGCCTGAACGCAATCATGGCTAAAATCCTGTGCCTCACAGCCAACACAGGAAGCACAGTTAAATATGTGCGTGCGCGCGCACACACACACACACACACACACACACACACACACACACACACACACACACATACACACACATGCACAGATGTTCCAAGATACACATGTGGGGATGTTAGCTTGTCAGTTCCTCAAACATTTTCCCCCTTGGAATATTGTCACCTGTTTTGTGTTCCCATGGATACCAGGCACACTAATGAGGTAGGGTGTGTGTTTCTGTGTGTGATTATGTGTGTTCGCGTTTAAACAGTACAAGCGCCATGTATCATAAAATAGGGAAAGGTAATGGGCAGCAGCTTCATGGGTTGTTATGACTCTTTATAAACCCCCACTATGCAAAAAGAACTACACCAAGATGTATTTATAAATATTGGTTAGTTTGCTAAAGATATAGGTTCATACACAGAGAAGAAGGTGATAGTTCTTCCCTCAACTTGTCAGACCTGATGAGTCATAAAACCATATGTCCTGGGAGGCGAAAAGGAAGAAAACTATGCAAACATGTGAACCCACGGCCAATTAACAGTGGAAGCAAGGCAGATGGCCCATTTGGCTGGTAAAACAGAATTTTCACTGAGTGCCATAACCTTGTGGACATGTGTCCTTTTTAAACAAAACAATCCGATAAGGGTATGTTTGTGTGGAACTGTAGCTTTGTAATTTGAAAATTCTTTCTTAGATTCTGTATTTTCTTCATGCTATTTTTCTTTATTTCTTTTATTTCTTTTGTCTTCCAGTGCAAAGCACATCAAGTTGGCATTTGATGAAATGTACATGAATAAAAGTGTCATTTCCAGCAAGATAGCTTTCTGTTGGGTCACAAGAAGTATTTTTAAATAAAAATGTCAAGTCATGCAACAAAGAGAAATACAGTTTGAAAAAGGACTAGAAAAATGTGGTGTTTGTATTTTGTGCCTTTTAAATCCTTTAGGTCATTTGAGTCCCACAGTGCCATGCATGGATCCACGCTCTGACAAGGGTGTGAGTTTGTCACCTAGAGGTGACAGTGACATGTGCGAGTGGATTACAAGAGTGGATCATTGGAATAAAGCAACACGTGCTAATCTAATGGCCTTCAGAGAGTGGTTCAATGACCCAGTTTCTCAGTGTGTCTGAACATTACAGTAATGTGACAGACCCTGCAAAAAGTAAATACTGCTCTTTCACTTTAGATGGCATTATTATTTATATAACATATAACCACACAGAACAACTGTAAAGTATGTACTTTACCGTATAAACAAATTTTTTATTAAGATCTAGACAGAAATTTGATTTCTTGTTTTAGAAACCAGCTTGACATTGTAACTGTTTTCCACATTTCGTATCTTTTCTCAAACACAGAAACCAGGTCACGTAATCAAAAACCCACAGCCTAAAAGCCCACAGCCCACATCAGCTCTACCATCTGTGAAATGGGTGAGTCCAGGATGACAGACCCCAGGTGTAACGGCCACACGACTGAAAACCAAATGTCCCTGTTTGGAAAAAAAATCGTATTCTTTTGGTTCATTACAGCCTGTGTCTGCGTGTGCATGTGTGTGGAATGAACTTCCCCTTCTACGGTCACACAGACACCTATAGGATTTTTGCTCAATAAACTCTCTGCCCTATGCACCTTAGAGGAAGTCCATCTGCTCTGGTGAGTGCCGAGCAGCCTCTGGGCAGCATGAGAGATGTATACATAAACGCACGGTTCACCACTGATGACCGCGTGGAGATTTCCACTTCCTAAACGGGACGTTCTTCCCTTCCAGATCCACTCAGGCTCTGTGACATGTTTAGCATTGCCTGTAATTAATGTCTGAGACTTTGCAACAAGAAGCTTCAGACCTCAAGGGGAACAAGCAAAAGCTGAGGAAATTTATTGGCCACATCCACATCTGTTAGACTACTTTAGATTTTATTTCCTTTTAAAAAAACAATACAGAATACCTCATATTGTTTGAAATCTTCTATATTGATGTCTTCTTTTTTTTTTTTTATACTTTCTAGTTCTGTAATTTTAAATACAGCAGCCATTTAGCTACTCTTTAGATTATTACAGTTTGTATTTTCTTTTATACCAGAGTCTGTTTATGTGTGCTGTTTACTGCTAATCAACGCTTGGTGAACTATTGCTGTTTCTCATGCAATACTCATGCCTAGCTACAGCCACGGATGTAGACAGCTTAACATGTCCGTCAACATGACGACTTATTATTTGGTGTTCCTAGCATCCATAATCCTCTCTGGATCCTTCAACACAGAGCCTGGTAAGAAAAGAGTAACAGGGAGGCACAGTTGACATAGAGGAACATGCCCATGTTTTTACAGTAAAATATGTTTAGTATCAGTTACTTCAGTAATGCCACAGTCTCAATACGTCATTAACAAATAGTGAAACATTCCCATTTGCAGATATATCATGTACCTTTGATATTTAAAAATTTTTTTCCTATTGTTGTCCTTTAAAAACAATTACTGAGTAAAACAGTAAAGCAATAGGCAAAATGAAGAAAAAAAATTTGTTGTTTTTTTCTTCTATGGCTTAATTCTTCACGGCATAGATTCAACAGGAATCTCCCTCAGAGACTTTGGTCCATATTTGCATCTTGACATGATAGCATCATGCAGTTGCTGCAGATTTGTCGGTTGCACATCCAGAATAAGAATTCCACCATATCCCAAAAGGGCTCGGTTGAAGAAGTCAGTTTGAATTTGAGCTTCATGTAACACTCATCAGAGGATGGTTACACTGTGGTCATACAAGGACACTGACATGGTCAGCAACAATACTACAGGTAGGCTGTGGCATTTAAACATGTTTAGTTGGCACTTAGGGGATGTTCCAGAAAAGTATCACCACACCATTATACAACCAGCAGCAGCATGAACAATTGATACGAGGCAGGATGGAGCCATTCTATCATGTTGTTCATGCCAAATTCTGATCCTGCTCATCAGACAAATGTTTTTCCAATTTTCTATTGTCCAAGTTTTGGTGAGTGTGAACTGAGAATTGTAGCCACAGTTTCCTGTTCTTAGCTGACAGGGAAGACACCTGGAGTGATCTTCTGCTGCTGTAACCCAGCTGCTTTAAGGTTCAGTGTGTTCAGCTGGTGTTCAGAGATGCTCTTCTGCATGCCTTGGTTGTAACAAATGGTTATTTGAGTTACTGCTGCCTTCCTGTCAGCGCAAAGCAGTCTGGTCAGTCTCCTCTGACCTCTGACAGCAACAAGGTATTTTCACCCAGAGAACTGCTGCTCACTGGATATTTTCTCTTTTTCAGACCATTCTCTTTAAAACATGAAGATGGTTGTGTGGGAAAATCCCAGTAGAGCAGCAGTTTCTGAAATACTTAGGCCAACTTGTCTAGCACCAGCAACCATGCCACGTTCAAAGCCATTCAAATTGCCTTTCTTCTCCATTGTCTTCACTGTATCTATATGCCTGAATGAATTAAGTTGCTGCCATCTGATTGGATGATAAGAAAATTGCTTTAACAAGCAGCTGAACAGTACATAATAAAGTGGCTAGTGAGTGTTCATTACAGCAAAAAGGAGATCATGAATGACATTGGTTCACTATTTACTCTTCTGGGTTTGGGTGTCAACAAAAGATTAATATGGTTACCTGGTGTCTGTCTTCCCCAGTGCCTTTGAGAGCATAATGGCCTATGCACACCAAATCCACCTGGAGGAGTGAATCTTGTAATCAGCTTGCGGAGCACCGCTGACACAGTGTTGATGTCTGCTAACGGTTGGAATACCTCCTGCAGGTCTGCGCAGTTTGACTACTGCTGATAGCGACTCCATGACTCTGAAGAGTAGACTTTTCTTTTTTCTTTTTCTTTTTGTTACAATATAGATTTTAGGTGAAAGCCATCATCCTGGACTATGCAATGACTTTGAGAGGTGTTTATATGTTGGTCCCCACCCACATGGTCTTCTGATAATGACTGAGTTAAAATAAATATATACTGTACATGGGGCTGTACACAATACATTCACCTCACATGGAAAAGATCCATGGTTTGAGACCATGCTCCTAGTGCTAGTCCCAAGCCTGGACAAATGGGAGGGTTATGTCAATAAGGGCGTTTGGTGTATAATTTGTGCCAATTCAACGTGTGGCTCCATCTGCTGTGATGACCTCTGAAAAAAAGGGAGCAGATGAAAGTGCCTTCTTCTGCTTCTTCTTCTTGCTCAGGACTCTTAAACAGTTAGCGCATCACATTAGACCACAACAACTATATGTGGAAAATGAATTACCCCCCCTCCAAAAAACAAAACAAAACAAGACCTACTCTAACCACATGGCCACAGTCAGTAGTCAGGCTTTATCACACTGCCTTTCTGATCTCTTGCTACTGCTTTTGCCTTTTCAACTCAGTGAATCATAAATATATCACAGTGTACAGTGTGCAGTTCTTGCTTAGAGATGGTGCACTCATGGTGTTGCACTTATTAGTACACAGAAAAACTGACCAGTATAGTTGTGAGTTTGCGTGTGAGCTTGCGTGTGCATGTCTATACGTGTGTGTGTGTGTGTGTCTCTGTGTATGTGTGTGAAGGGTGAAAAAAAAAAAAACAGCCTTGAGAGAATTTCACACAGTGCCTTCACACCTCTACATACCTTGCCAGTTTCCCCTTAAAGAGGACCCCTTCTGAACAAGCTGTATATTACTGTGCACAGTGAATCATAATGTTATGATATAAGAAAACCACTCTGCCAGTTCTCAGTTTAGCTCATTATCATTCTAGATCCTGACTCAACTACAATCACGCTAGATGTTTCAGTCCCACCCTGACACGTAAGGAGACACAGACCCGCTTCACAGATATAAACCTTAAAGGATACTTTCACAGGGGAAAGGTGACTGTTTTAACTGCTCTCCAATCCCCTGCACATGTGTGGTAAAATTTATCAGTGCTGCAAGAGAACTGTCAACCTGTGTCAGAATTAATCAACCTTAGTGAAACAGTCCCAGGCAGCCACAGACATAAATCTGCACATGCATGAAATTCAAACAAATACCTCTGCTCTCACTGCTGATGGAGCTTCTTGACAATGGAACCCATTTATTTTTGGTAATATACGAAACTGGAATTGAAATGAAAGAACTGCCAAGACAGCAACTCACAGTTGCAAGCATGGAGTTTACTGAAAGCGTCTTTAAAAGGCAGCTGCACCAGAGGGGCAGCAATGTTTACTGTAGCACTTTAAATGCATTGGCATGAGTATAAAGGAGAGGGATATTCGTCGGAAGTGTTTACAGCTCTACTGACTTCTCTCCCATATGCAGCGAAGATCTCTAATTACAGAGTCCTTCACATACTGTCCGTGCTCACCCCTCACGCTTCAAACATGATGCTCCATTCACACAGTCACTGAGCTCATAGAATAGCAGCCACAGCTGTTGGAGTGTCATCAGACACTCATCCAGCAGCAGGAGGTCAAAGGTCAAATATAGCTGAGTTCATGTTTGCTTGGAAATGCCATATCTCATCATTCATCGTTAGACTATATGTGGTTATAACATCACTGAGTAATATTTATCAATATTAAAATGTGGACTGAACTGACAAATGTGACACTGCTTTTCAGCGTCTGAGCTTAATATGTTTATTCCAATATAAGAAATTTTAATCCAATTGCATGCAGTGATTTTATTAGACAATATTAACTTTCTAACAGGCTACTTCCTTTCTTCCACAAAGAAGTTCATATTGAATGGACCTCAAACCTATCCAGAATCTTTAGGATGAATTATAGGATCAAATATGAGTCAGACCTTATCCTGCAGCATCCAGATATGATCAAACTAAAGATATCTGGTCTTACATTTGGACAACACATTGGACAATATGGTTAAAAAGCAATAGGTCTCTTTTCTTTTGCACCTGCTTTATTTCTCACAGAAAAAAAGATAATCCAGTAAAGAATTCTTAAATTGAAGACTTTGAGTCTAGGGCCCAGGATAATTTATATATTCCTACTGTAGATTTGGTGCATTGTGGTCATGCTCATTATAATGAAAGATCCTGTAGCCCAGTGTTTTTGGACAAAAATGGATGTCTGTGGCTCTGAGCAATGTTCGGTTTTGGCTTCCTAGGTAACAGTTGTTAGCTCATTTCAGCTCAGTTCATTGTTGGCTTTAGTTAGTCCATGGGATTTGTTGACAATACTACCATATTTTCCTTTAGGAGAACCGTTTAATTTACAATACAAAGAATAACATTCGCTGAATACTTCAGAAACTGTCACTAATCCATCTTAAGTAGTCAGCTATGCGTGTTTGGTTGGGTGGCATAATAACCTCTCCCTGAGGGAGTTGGGTTGAAAAACATAGGTGATCTGACATATCCAAGCATCAGTGATGTTTGGTCACGTATTCCCATTTTTTTTCTTGACTGAAAGTCTATCCAGCATATTTTTCAAATACCCTGGGGTATTCTCTCAAAATGAATAACATGTCTCTCTTGAACTTTGACTCTGAGCCGTGCTGAGTTATGATTGTTTTGCCCCTGTTGGAGTATGATTACATATGGTTCTTCATTTTAACAATCCTCCACTTATTGTCAGGCACCACTGGGGAACAGGAGATGAAATGAGGGAATTTTATCCCTCAGGAGACAACCACTCTTGGACCTTCTTCACTTACTATTGCACTTAGCTTGAAAACAAGCGTGTTCACAGTTATAGACTGCAAGTGAATCTCAGTCAGAATTTGTAATCTGATTGGACTCTTTCACTGTTTACTAAGCTGTTGTAAGCAACTATGGTGAAAGCAAGTGAAGGAAAATGTCTATTGGAACCCTGGTACACTGTTTCCCCTTGTCAAATAAAATTAAGTCAATTTGATTAGAAGAATAAAGCCAATGGTTATCATGGTACAGCCTTTTAACTATTCAATTATGCTGGCCTAAAAGGCTGTGGGTATCACATTTTGCTCAGGCCAATCCACAGTGAATGTCATTTAAATAGAAATGGCTGGGTGTTGTCTCACTTAAATATATGTATTCAAACTTTTAGCAAACTTAAGCAGAGGTGAGCTCAGGGTTTCCTACTAAGAATTCAGAAACATGAAGGTATTCACCTTTTTTCACATACAATTCATTGTTTTAAATTGGGAATGACTCTTCTTAAAAAAAGGTTCTGCTCAAAACGCATGAAAAATAAATCTATGATGCCAAACAAAAACAAACAAAAAAACCCCACACAAAACCAGAAATTGTCATTACTGACCTTCATGTTTTGAATTCATTTGCACACATCCAGCACTAGCTCTGGTTTCCAGGACAGGCGCTGAACACGTCTGCGCCTTTCAAAAGACTTGACCTTTGACCACTGCAGTAAACAGACTTATTGGGTTATGTCTATTTCTCCAACAAGTAAAGGGGTACGAGGACGCCACTAACGAGACAGCAGGAGGTCAGGAGCTGTGGAACAGGACACTAAGATGTACCAAGAGAAGAGGACAGAGGTTTTTTTTTTACTTAGATGAAATAAACACATCCCTCTACAAAAGCCATCAACGCCCCAAAAAACACTGGGCATGGCTGTCAATTGGCAGAAGTGCGACTTAAACACTCCAGCTAATACTTGACATTTTCAGCTAAATTGTAAGTATGCAAAAAAGAAGCATCAGCTGACCAAATCTGTCATTTTGCATGACTGTGAAGTTTTTGTCTTCTGGTTTTCAAGTGGTCTCTTTTCCCTATTGAACATGCACGTTCCTTCAGCCGACATGGCTGCTATTAAACAAATAAGTCTTGACACAGTGAGCAGAGTGGCATTTGTTTGCAGAGAATATTCAGCAGTTTATTGTCCTTCAAGAATCTGTCCAAATTCCCCTTTGTTTGGAGTATCTGATCTGATCATCAAAACAGAGGAATGGATGCTGGTTTTCTCTCTGTTGACCCTACTATGTGAAGTGTCCTGATATGATTTATGTTGCTAATTTGCACTAAATAAATACTTTAGATTGAACTAAATTTCACTCGTAGCCATTCAAATACTAATCAGGGTGATGCTGCAAATAAAGACGGGGTCAAACAACCTCATGTTTATTGTTATTCATTACCAGATGTCTGTACTGAAAGATCAAACAGAGTCCAATCCATCTAAGACAGAAACAGGATTATAAAGGAAACAGAGTTGTTCATTTATGGCTCAGCCTTTGTCAAAAGGTCCTTCAGCGCTACAATAAAAGCACCAGTCCTCCTGAGCCTCCCAGCAGGCTTCTGACTTGGCATCCCCAGGAGAGCCCTCAGCCCATGTCTACACTAATTGCTCATTGATACAGATTGTGATTATCTGTGCTTACGGGGTAATTATGTAGTGTCAGCGTCACTAAAATCAGGGCTGGAATGAGGCTATCACCGTGTAGGCTCACTGGGGATTCAGGGGGTGGCGGTGGGGGGTGTTGTATGTCTGGGCCTCTGCGTTATCTCAATTCCTCTGCTGTCCTTATCTCCAAAGCATGAGCCTGGAGAGAAACAACAGCCGGGCCACAGCCAAAGCAGACAGATAACTGGAGTGCCAGGCATGCAATGCAAAGACACAGAGTGAAAGTATTGTCCAGACAACACACACAAACACACACAGGCACACACATGAATGGCTCATGTTGTTGCTTATTTGCGTGCCAGTAAGAAAAAGAAAAAGTTGTTTCACACTTTTCATCTTTTAACTAAAGGATGAAAAGAAATCGAAGTGGGTGAACTTTTAACAATTTAACTGAAATTTGGGTGTGAATTGGACTCACATTTCTTGTCATTCCTGGCCTTTTTTATATGTTTCACTAAGCATTTATATGGGGCCCACAGTTTATATGGGCAACAATACTTATTAATCTAGTGGTCTACCATTTTATGGCTGGGTGTTTTGACATCACATTATGTGGAATTATATACTGCCTGTTCAGGCTTTAAACTAGGCCAACTTTGATTCAGTGCCACAACTGTCTTAGCCCCCATTTGTGAAATGGAATGGGAACCCATGGCCCAAAACAACATAAGCACAATGCCTGCAGAAAAAATATTAGAAAAAAAATACCCAACTAAACTGTTGCTTTGGGAACTTTTACATACTTAAACGCATGATGTCGGAGCTGGTGGATATAAAATAACTCATAAAATTAAAATGCCCCAAATTTCACTCGGTAATCTGTTTTTAAAGTAAACCACAGCTTTGAATTATTGCTTATGAAGAAAGTATTTCTTTGCCAAATATTCTTTGTTTCTACTCCCTTGTCACTGTGTATGAATGTGTGTGTGTGTTGGCTCTGCCAGTTCACCGACTGCAGGGGTGCCTGTCAGTCAGGGTGGCGGTAAATGAGCCGGGGCCTTTGCGCAGAAATTAAAAGGGATAATTATTCAGAGGCCTGTCTCTGATTGAATTCTGCATCCAGTGACATGCATCATGGATTGTACGGGCCTAGACTGTGTTTTTTAGCCTCTAAAAATTTGTAACAGGCACCGTCTTTGATCAGGGCAGATGTGGGTGGCTGATTTCTCTCTTAGAGTTCATAAACTGTTTCCACATTTTACAAGCTTTCTACACCACACTGGAATGAGAACTGTTTTCACTGTCCACAGGCATTAGAGTTTTACATCACAGAAGAGCTCTTTGAAGCACTTTTGCTGACCTCTACATCTAAGAATATATAGAAACAAAATATTAATGAGTAATCTAGCCCAAATTTATGTTTGATCTTTGGTGTAACACTTGATTTCAGCCCCGTCAAACAATTATGACATATTTCTAACACAATATAATGTACTATTGTTTAGTTGTAAATGGATATAACTCAATTTTATGTGTTTATTACAATCATTTTTTTTTTAGCTTTTTTAACTGAAGCTAAAGAGTTCATCATCAGTGTGTAAACAGCTGATAAATAATCTCTAATACAGGATTTACATAGCTGTAATCATTTAGGTTAACATTTATAAACTTGCTCCTCGATGGTTGTTTCATGCGTATAAACATTAGTTACATTAATGAAAACATACATTAGTTGAAACACACTCTATAAGCGCTATCAGCCAATATATAATTATATAGTGCACTTTTTTTTCAGGTCATTAAAACAATACTCTAATGTTTATGTGATACTGCATATTTCTAGTCAGGGCATATAGATATTTTTTAGTCCATAACAGAGTCATTGCACTGCCTGTGGTGTAAAAAAATTTTCTTTCTTTTTTAACGTTAGTGATGCAACCACTGTTTATGTCTGGAAAGACTAAAAGAAAAAAAAGTTGATTTGTTTAAATGGAAGTGGCCACTTCTGCTAAGAAATTTCTACTAAGGAGATCACTTAGATCTATAAATCATAGAGTATTTGACTTGATTTCATTATGTTTATACAACATAAATGAGTATTAATCAGCAAATTTATATGTTGACACTTGTGAGGCAAACAGTGGAAATACTTGCTGGACAATGTCACGCTGCAGTCTGGCAAAAGCTGATCTTGAGCTTCGTTCAGCTTTTTTGCCTGACGAACCTGCGCTTGCTTTCTGCCAGACCTCTCTGAATTGGCACCACATGTGGGTGTTTTTCCCCATACAGAGCCAAAGTTGGTTTTACTTTTTGCCTGAGTACAAAAAGGACACACTTCATGCACTGGCACTGAAAACTGGTTTTGGATATAGATGGACAATGGGTAGCTAAAACCATACTGTAACTGTGTAAAAAGAAATATATAACTGCAAGTAGAAAACTGCCCTAACATATAAGAAACTATGTGCTTCTGCCAAAACGAAATATGGACTCCAAATATCATACGTGGTAAAAGATTTTTAATAAAGTCAGAACATTTTTCATCAAAACAGGGAACATTTGATGAAACAATCCTCAAGTCTCAGAGTTTTCCTCTTATAAGACCTTGAACATTTCTTGGTTTTGTCTGCTCACTGTAACACGACATGTTTCAAGTTCTGAAGTATCTGTTCAGTGATGACAGACACTTCCCACGACCCTGCATTCATTCTTCAAATAAGCTCTTTCTCCCCTCTGAGATCTTTCCCCTCTTTTTAAAACACTGAGAAAGAGGAATGTTTTATGTTTTATCACTGAGCCTTCTCTTGTCTTTGGCAAGAGTTGCTCTTTAATGTACTCTTGAGAACATATTGTGAAAACTTACAGCGTCACAGCGCATCAACTTGGAGTAAGACATTATATACAAAAAGTTTTCATATACTGAGCAGACTTTCTGAAACAATTTATATTATCAGCACCCATATATCTATGAAATAAGACCTCAGCAATACGTAACTGAACGAAAAACAGGACATAACATA